>CAIGRP010026763.1:0-25557 GCA_903798385.1 Fraxinus cuspidata | reverse complement strand
TATAAAACATCTAAAACCTAACAAGCTCACAATAAACTCGCATGTTCTCTACCATTAATTCTTTAATTTCTTTTCTTTTTCTTTGAAGCTCAAGAATGATTTGTTTAGGGGTGGGGTTGGAAAAAAAAAATTAAAGAATTCTTGTTTATTATACTTCTTGAAACATATGCTAGTAATTATATTGTCTTCATTTAATTAGTTTGTTAAACTAACTTGATTTTTTAATCGCTTCATTAATTTTTTACTTTTGGCAGTGAGGGAAAGTGTTTTCTGGAAAAGTGCATAGGGATATTTGACGTGTTTTTTTTTTGCCTTGTTCTTATTTTGTACAAAATGTCAACCACCATTAATTATTCTGTGTTCATTAGCTGGTTTGGACCTTTTCAATTAACCTAACCCAATAAGAATGTAGGAAGCTAAGCAATTATCAAAGAGGTTGAGCCAAATCTTAGTACAGTGACTATTGACATCACCAAATGTTGCCAAATTTTCCATGGAAGATATCTTCTGGTGAGAAAAAATCATGCCAATTTTGAGTCACATTTGACACTTTTGAAGGTAAGTTATGTGCCATTAGTTTCAAGGATCTATTAACCAAAGAGCGAAGCCCAAGGATGAAAACTCAAAGTCAAGCCTTGATTAAATTGTGCCCACATTGAAAATTATTCATGGCTCCGTCCCTGAATTAAAACATAGAGTTTTGATCAGAACTTTGATGAATACCATGTTTATAAGAGGTAAATTAAAGAATTTTAATTTTCTAGTGCTTTATATGAATGATATTCTACTTATAGAAAATTAGGTGGGAGCATTATCATCAATGAAAGCGTAATTGTCCTTACAGTTTCATATAAAAGACTTAAGTGAATCTAACGATGTTATAAATATTCGGAAGAATAAGTTGATAGCTCTGTCCCAAAATTCATATGTTATCAAGATACTTGTTAGATTTCCCAAGAAAGATTCCGAGAAGAGTAATTTGCTCTTCAGACATGGAATCCAATTCTCTAAAGAGCAGTCCCCTAAAATTTTTAGGGAGAAAGAGTGTATGAGTAGAATACCTTATGCATCGACAGTAGATAGTACCATATGCTATGTTGTGTATTAGATCTAACAAATGTTGTGTTGTTGGTATGATTAGTCGATATCAATCTAAACTCAAATCGGAATATTAAAGAGAAAGATTGTATGAGTAGAATACCTTATGCATCGACAATAGATAGTACCATATGCTATGTTGTGTATTAGATCTAACAAATGTTGTGTTGTTGGTATGATTAGTCGATATCAATCTAAACTCAAATCAGAATATTAGGTTGCTATAAATCATATCTTTAAATACATTTGAAGAACAAAGAACTATATGCTAATTTACTCTTTACCAGATCTTGTGTAGGCGTGTTATACATATTCAAACTTGTAGGATGATAAAGGCTATTGCAAGTCTCCATCAAGATCATTGTTTATGCTTGATGGTGGGGCCATAATAGGGAGAAGTATCAAGCAATCATGCAATGTCGATTCCACCATGGAGGTTGAGTATGTAGCACCTTGTGAAGCTACTAAAGAGGTGATGTCGTTCAAGAAATTCCTAATTGGCATTGAGGTGGTATCTGCATCTGTAAAGGTCTTGAAATGTATTGTGATAACAGTTGACAATGGCAAATGTCAAAGAACCAAGGCGTCCAAAGGGGTAAACACATAGAATGAAAATATCATCTCCTAAGAGAGATTGTTGGTAGATAAAGTGGTTGTTAGTAAAATTACTACTTTGATAATCTCGTTGATCTGTTTATCAAAACTCTGTGAAGCTAAAGTTTTCGAGGGACATATACGAGGTATGTGGTAGCAAGATATGAAATATATATTCAAGGGCAAGTTGGAGACTTGTTAGGTTGTCTATCCATATAGTATAGTTTTTCTGTAAATAAAATATCAATTTTTAATAAATAAATTCCATTTTTTTATTTATTGTTATTGCATTTTATTTAATATTGAGCATGTGATAATATAAATTGGGTGCATGCATTGAGAAACAAAGTTTAATAAAACTTATATTTTGATCATAAATATGATTGTTTAGAACCAATGCATAAGGGTGACGCCTTTTAATGGAGGGTTCTAACTTTGACTAGTTCACTATTTGGATTTGTGATTTATCCTTATTGCAAAAATAGTTTAATATTGACACATATTGACACTTGGAATGTATTGGACGAATCACATGTCTAATTTGACTCTATAGTATGATCGTGCGAAATTTCACTTGATCGTTGAATATTTCATCTAAGTCCCTAGATAAGGTTGTGTATATCTTTTTATGAGTTTGATAGTTCTTTGGTTTTTCAACGTATGAAATCAATTTGATCAATCAAATATCTCGATAAGTTGAAAACGAACGGAATAGAGAATATAAATTTGTGTCGACAACTATCGTCCAAAAAAAGGAGTCGAGTGACTCTAGTATTTTCTATTCAACTGCTATAATTTCGAGTTTAATGTTTAAAGACAACTAAAATTCGACATCTGTCATTGGCTCATACGACTATTGAAGAAAATAAAACTTAAGTTAGTGAAATTATTAGAAAGGCAACAAAGTCATTTGTGTCTTTACATAATTATCGAATATCGGATGAGGTTGAAATAAATATATGGTATGTTAGATGAGAATATTTTATATTATGTGATTTTATATATTTTGAGTAAAGTGTTTTAACTTTAGTGAAGAAACAAGACTAATAATTAGATTGGGTGGTGTAGGATCACTAGACATGATCTAGTTATTTGAGCTTGAAAAATATATGTACGAATAAATCCCTATTGCATCTCTATAAAGTTTTAGATTCAATTGAAATTACTTTTAAAATTTTAAACTTAATTATAATTATATCAAAGTTCAGGGACCACATATACAATTAAATCAATTATAGTATAATTAGACTTGGATTAAAATTTATGGCCTATAGATACCCTGTATATATAGGTGGCCTAAATTTATGATGAAAGTAAAGAGAGTAGAAAAAAATGTTTTATACTTTCCTTGATCTTTTTCTTGGTTCATCCCGTCTAGAATCGGGTTTTTGATTTAATTGAAAAGGTTCCCATACATCAGTGTAATTTACACTTTGGAGAATATTATAAAAGACTTGAAGGTTTAAAGCATCTAGTTCGTATAATTAAAAGTTAGAAGTTCGTAATTCTAATCCAATTGAGAATTTGATTACCGATTTGGGTAAATTCTAAATATATTTTTTATTATCATAAAGTACATATGAACATCTCGTAAAGATTTAGGTTTTTTAAATTAAAGATTTTATTTTTCTTTCGTGTAACTCTCATTGCACTTTTCAACATATATGTGAGTACCTACTCTCTCAAGTAATCCCATCTCTTCTTTACGAACAAGGGCATGCTAACATTCTGTCAAGTGTCAATATTATGTCTGTGCTGCAATTAATGTATTGTTACAATCTTCTATCATTTGCAATTTGTCCTATTTCCAGTATCTTGGAGTCGTATTCCCCAAAAATATGTTAGCGTTATTGCTTAGGATAAATATACACGATTTATTCAATATTCCTCAAATTTTTCATTTTCATAATTAGACTTTGGAACTCAATACTGTAAACCTCGAATTTCCAGTCTAAGTTGAAAATTTCATTTAAGGTCTAAGAGTGTTTAATAATTGTCCTTAGACGGTCCAAACTCAAATATTTGTCTAATAAAGGCCTAGTGATGAGAAAAGCCCAATTAAGGCCCAATAATGAGAAAGCCCAATTTGATAATAAATTTGATTTGTTAAATAATTTCCAAGCTTATTATTTCGAAAGATAAAAGAAAGGGTTGCAAGAGTTATTTTTTCATTCAAATTATTTCCATAATTCTTTGGAAAAAAAAAAGAAAGAAAGGAAAAAAAAAAAAACAAAAAAAAAAACAAAAAACCAAAACTCCCTCCTTCTCCCCCTAACCCCCTATCAATCATGCTATGTCGATGGGCCTCCGGTACAGGTGGGTGGGGGGGGGGGCGGGTTCACCTTCGGGTCTCCTCCTCAACAAAAATCATGCTATGTGAACAAAAAATTTGACATAATAATTGACATAATACCGTTAGCTTTTCCATCCAATCACTCCCGCCATTGTATCGGCCAGATTCATTTGTGAAAATATCATTATCTTCCCCTATACTCGACTACCTTACCCTACACCTAGGCCTGGGAAAAATTCAAAAAATCAGCCAAACCATTCGAATCGAACTAACTCAGATCGATTCCAGTTAGTTTGACACAGTTAATTGGTTTGGTTTTATTTTAAACAAAACCATAGTGAGTTGGTTTGACTATGGTTTGTCTCAAATCGCTGGTGAACCATCCAAACCCACTTACACATATTTTCATTTAAAGAAAAAAAAAACGAAAATCAAAAGCTTATTAAGGTGCACTAGCTATCTCTTTGTGTAGTTTTGTTGAATACTACATAAAGACTTTGTTTTACGAGGACACTTTGAAGAAAAAAATGATATTTTTTATGTCCTTTATAAACATTGTTGTCTTCTACTTTGGTTGGTAGGCTTTGTTTTGATTGTGATAAGTTCTCACTTAGAAAATGCAAGTCGAGATAATGATTATGGACCTATGGTTGTGTTAGTTACAACATCGAATCTTTTTAATTACATGTTATATTCTAATTCATTAATTACAACTTACATGCTGTGAACATGCAGGTTGAGATAATGGTTTTCATATTTAAAAATTGAACTTCCAGAGCTCTTTTTAGTTGCTATAGGTTTTAGTCCAAACAAAAAAGTTGTATGAATAAAAAACAATATGTATTCAAAGTGAGCCCAAAATTTGTTAAAAAAATTCAATTTTGACAAAAGCTCAAATTGACTAACTGAACCAAATTTGGGTTGGTTTGGTTTCAGAGCTAGATTAGGCCAGTTTGGGTTGAAATTCACCCAAACCGACTAATTGAGTTTTTGTTTCGGGTAGGGGTTGAAACCAACTCAAACCAAACTGTGCCCAAGTGAAACTACACCTAAAAAATGGGCCCATTCCATATTTCCCCTTGCAAAATCCTCTCCAAGAAAAGAAGATGAATTGAGACAAGAAAGAAGATATATTTTTTTTCAAATTTCATTCTCAAGAACTCCATCTTACCTTCAAAACATAGTGCAATATCATGAACAAAGTTGTTAAAATCCCATTTAACTTGTTATGTTTATGTACAATGTTTCATACTGGAAGTTTTGGCCATTCCGAAATAGAAAAGAAATTACAATTCATTTCGATTATATAATGTTGGAGTATGACCTAAATTCCTGTTGTTATTAGGATTGGTTGGGTTGGTTAATTGGTAAAAGGAAGAAAGGTCTTCTTGATTTGGAAGTTCGGTTAAAAAATGGATTAAAGTTCATCAGGAATTGAAAGTGTGATTGGTAAAAAGACTTTGGATAATTGAAAACTTAGTTTTGGGAAGTTGACAGCAAACTAGCGCCCAAGCACTTGTTTCGGGGTGCTTTGGTGCCTATAATGGAAGAAATGATAAAATTTGACTCGAGAAGCATCTTCTCAGTGCTACAGTTGTGGCGTTGCGACAACTCGCTCGCTCACTCACCACTCGACTACCAACGACAATGTTATTTGGCCCAAGTTTTTTTTTCAATTCCGAGTCCATTTTTTGAATTGTATTTCATCAAAAGCACTTGTATTGAGTTCTCATATATACTCCATGTAATTAGCCTTGAGATAACATAGTAAAACACTGTATAATATTGAGAGAACCTTAAAATGAGATGATCTAGTTTATAGAGAGAGACTCGCATATTTTGAGGTAGATTGAGAGTTTTGCGAGATCCTTTTGTATGTCTTTGTTATTGGTCATATTGAATTCTTTGCCTCTTCCCATGGGTTTATTGGATTTGGATTTCCACGTTAAATCTTGTGTTCTTGTATGATTCTTTTCATCTTATCATATTTTCTTGATTTTAATATTCATAACAAGTGGTATATAAGTTCTATCTCTGGGTTATTGCAAATTGACTTGTTTTATAACATATAAAAAAGAATAAGTGTCTAATATTTTATGATTAGATCAATAAAGAAATAATTGGGTTTGAGGCCCATTGAGCCCAAGGATTTTAGAAAGAATGTATGGTATTATGCATAAACATCAATTTTAATTGGGATCGCACACATGTTATTGATATATCTATTGAATTTTTCCAAAACTCATTCTCTCCTCCTTCTCCTAAAGATTAACTGGGTTTGGATGGAAGAAAGATGATGTTTGTAGTGGTGGTTAACCATGGGATAACAAAAATTAAGAAAACAAGAATTTTTTATGTATTATGTTTTCCAATTTTAAACCTTACTGAATTTTTATGTATTTTGAAGGATGTATTGGATTTGATGATTTGTAGTTGTTACTAAAAGTTACTAGTTTTATCCTAAAATCACCTAATAGGTGAATACGCGAAATTAGATTTATCAATTAAAAGCAACAAGTCACTTTTTAATTGTTCTAGATGTTTAGTCAATCAAATCAAATTATCCTATGTTGAATTATCGCAATAATTAATTAAAGCAACAAATAACACAAGATTTAATGATTGAGAAAACCCTCAACTGGGTAAAAACTCTGGAACCAAGTCAATAGTTTCTACTATAGATAATAAGAAATTACAGTACGATCTAGCATAGAAAACCCTCTAGATTCGCTGATCTAATTCCTGTAATTTCCAAGACCCGATGAAACGTGCTTCACTCACACCTACTCCCGATCTTCTAGAATTATTTATCTCCTGTGGAATACCAAGAATGCTTCATTCTTGTACTCTTTCGTACTTCTAGTCCAACCTCCCTCAAATTTCACCAACCTCTAAAGGCTAATGAAAAAATACATTCCTAATGATATTTAGGAAGTATGTGTTTTGAATTATATGAATCTGATGTTTTTTTCCAAAAATCGTGGTTGATTGATCTCAAGAGTCATGTGTTCTTGAATATTGGAATGATGTTATGAAGATGTAAAATAATGATCAACCACACATTTGAATGTCCATAGGGTAGGATATATATAGGAAAAAGTGTTTGAGATGAAAAGGGATTGAAAAACCAAATGTTTGAAGCAAAATACATTTCTGAACGTCGATCGTCGCTCGAGCTCCAAGCCAGTAATAGGCGAACAACAGTTTAGCAGTTGTTAGTATTTTTATGATAACTTTCTCTCCTAATGTCCGATTTAGGTGATTTAAAATGAGTTGGAAATCTAACTTAAAGAGATACAATTCTTCTTAAATAGTTTGTCTAAATTCCAATGTTTTCTATATTAAAATTGCATTTCAAGTTACAACTAAGAATTTAGAACATAACTTGTGCGGCTCTTTGATACTCTTTGGACTTCTAATTGCATTCCCTTGATCATATGTGATCTTCTTAGAAATTTGGACTCCTTCAAGGACTATACTACCCTCCAAAAGACTCATTGACTTCTACAACTATTTTATAACAATCCTATTATTTTACAATAATCATTTTTGTCTAAAGAATTGCCAATATAACTAAAAACCTAACATTTTTGGCCTATTGATGCCTATAAATTTGTTTAATGTTGCTTGGAATGATGGATTTTGATTTTAATGTAGAACATAAAATCTGTCCAGAGAGCTCCAGCATTTTGTTCTGATATGGTCAAAATTGTCACGACCCAAGCATGCACACCCGAGGATGCACTTCCAAACTCCTCGAGTATGACACCTCAGGCATGTTCCACCTCGGGCACTTGACTATTCCCTAAATGATATGGCCCTCATCAGCCTATTTCCTCGGGTAAGAACATCGTCATTTGGTCAGGGGTCTCATTGAGGTTATGTCCGACCTTGCTTCTAGCAACACTTAATCCATTAGGACTCTCCCGTAAGATAAGGATTTTCTAATTCTGAAAAGATTGAGTCCTATTATACCTACTTTGTCTTATCCTGGTAGGATACTATTACCAGAGTTCCATCTTTATCCAAACATTTCAATTGTACAATATCAAGCTGCAACTCCTAAACTTGATAAGACTCTTAAAGCTTCGAATAACTTAACCTTACTAAGTGTGATGCCCACATCTATAAATACATGACCTTAATTCATTATTCAGGTATACATAAATTACAATTTATATACTCATGCATAAATTGTTTCTCTAACTTTAGTATCGAATGGACAATGAAGACACACCTTGACACATTTGTTTCAGGTATTGAAAGATTCTGTTCGTGCTCATTCTCATTCCTGAAGCTTGGAAATTAACAAGTACGATTTTTGGTAACATCATTGGTGCCATCTTTGGGAAGCTCTACCAAAAGTCATGGTTAACACACGTTCAGGATACCTTCTAGCAAGCTCATCCATTTCTAATCAGCCCTCTGCTAAAGATCCTCCGGTGTCGCAGGAGGAATCATCAGTAGTTACAACGCTCCCACCAATAGTTGTTGCTCCTGGAGCATTCGAGTAACTCCGCCAACAATTTCCAATGCTAACTTATTTTTTGAGTTAAAGAAATCTACATCCAACGCCCGTACCTAAAGTGGTTTTATGGTAGATGCTCGAGCTCACCGTCCCATTCTTGGCAATGGTGATGCCGAAACCTCGAGCATACCTCATATGACTTCAGGCTCGAGATCAATTACTATTGGACTCTGTTAAACTTTCCAGGATCATTCAGGATCAGATTGCGGCTGGTATGTTTTGGAATACTTAGGGACCAATGGTTTTCACCCCTAACACCTTCATTCACTCTAGAGATTATGTCATATCCTTTGTCGAACATATTTAAGTATCCCCGATTAAAGAGTACGATGAACTACAACAATCAACCATCTCAATGTATACACCGACGTATTTGCAAGTTGAACTAAATCCGCTAATGTGCAAAAAAATTTCACAAACTTTGACTAACGCTTCTATGGATTGGTTCTCTATCTTAGAGCCCAAATCCATTGCCTTATTCTCATAATTGGTCAACAAGTTTTCTGCCTTCTTTGCAAGCAATAAACCGCCGCTTTCCTTATGCACCTTCGCTAAGGACAAAATGAATCCCTACGTAATTTGATGATGAGGTTCAATAAGGAAACACTCCAGATACCCAACCTATATATCACAGTAGCTGTCTTCATCCGTACATGTGCAATAAGATGTGAGGCATTCAAAATATCCTCCTCAAAAAGTCTGCCAAAGTCTGTGACCGAGCTCTTCACCTGAGATGAAAAATATATTAACATGGAGAAGACATTGACTCCGAGGAGAGCTCTTTTTCTGACCTCCAAAAATCTTGAACACAAAAGACAGCATGAATCTAATCGTCGACCAGAAATTCCAAGGAATACGTAAAGACATGAGGCATCGCCGATGTCATCACCCGACCGAACACTTCTAAGTTTAACATTATGATGGAAATCAAAGATACAAAGGAGCATAAATGGCCTTCAATGATTAATACACTTCTAATACTCAAGATAAGAGCAAGTATTGTGATTACCATGGGGGCCATGGGCATACCATGGAAAATTACAAAGCCTTTCAACGGGAGATTGAGGCTCTAATCAAAAGAGGATTCCTAGGTGCTCATGTTAGTCATGAAAAACGCCCAAGGAATGATCGAGATAAAATAGTTGCTTCTGAAGGAATGGGCAATGGGCAACCCACAAGAGGAACCATTAAGACTATCATTGGGGGTATAACATCAGGATAAGACTCTAATAGTAGACGTAAGTAATATGGCCGGCAGTATACCTTAACTTTGAGGAAAGTTCATGACAACGTTGAAGACTTCACATTTGGGTCACAGCACTTGAAATGTATTTCTTCTCCTCATAATTATGCCTTAGTCATACCAGCCATTGTAGCTAATTTTGAGGTGAAAAGGATTTTAATAGATAATGGAAGTACAACCAACATACACTCTCATAAGGCCTTCACTAGGATGGAAATTTCGGCTGAACAACTAAAAGTAGCTAAAATCCCCCTTCAGGGATTTGGTGGTAGAACAATCATCTCAGAAAGAGTCGTCGAGCTTTCTCTCACCTTGGGTTCTAATAAGAGACATGTGACAGAAATCATATCTTTCCAAGTAGTTCGCGCTATGATGGCTTACAACGCCATTCTTGAAAGACCCTTGCTCAATAATATCAAAGCTATTGTTTCCACTTCTCACCTTGCTATGAAGTTTCCAACAAGTAATGGAGTAGGAGTTGTGCAAGGAGGCCAAACAACTGTTAGACAATGCTATATTACTAGTGTTTGGGGAATAAGTACCGACGTCATGCGAATCTCAATATCTAAGTCCGTGCTCGAACAACGAGAAAGACTTGCCCTTGTGAAAGAATTAATAGAGGTCAAGCTCGAGCATGGAAAAAAGGTGACAGTTGGTTTGGATCTCGACGTCACTCTCATGGATGAACTTATAAGCTGCTTGTCTTGCAACATTGATGTATTCGAATGGAAAGTTGAGGACAACATTGGGATCTTGAGGACAACATTGGATATATACCAATGTTGTAGTCTACTGGCTCAATATTAGCTTAGGGCTAAGCTAATTAAACAAAGGAAGAGACAATTTGTACCAAAGCGTCGAGACATCATTCGAGAGGAGATCGCTAAACTTATCGGTGCTCAGTTCATTCAGGAAGTTCAATACACTGGCTAGTTCGCCAATGTTGTTCTCATGAAGAATGCCAATGGTAAATGGAAAGTGTGTATTGACTTTACGGATCTTAACAAAACATGCCCTAAGGACAACTATTCTTTACCTCGAATATCAACCTTGTGGACAACAAGTTAGGCCATAAATTGTACAGCTTCCTCGATGCAGTTTTTGGCTGTCACTAGATTCTCATGGCTGAAGAAGATTAAGAAGAAGACATCTTTCATGGCCGATTATGCCATATATTGTTACAAGGTCATGCCATTTGATTTGAAGAATGTAGGGGAAACATATCAAATGCTCATCAACAAAATCTTCGTTAACTTGATTGGGAAAAATTTCGAGGCCTATGTTGATAACATGGTAGTCAAGGGAAAACAAGAAGACCAACATATTGCTGACCTTGAGAACGTATTCTCCACCATTTGAAAATATAAGATGAAATTAAACCACCCTGTAAAGTGTGCCTTTTGCTATCCTCGGGCAAGTTTTTAGGCTTCATGATCACGCACTGGGGGATTGAGATAAACCTAGACAAGATACAAGCCTTGATAACTACGCAATCACCTAGGTCCAAGATAGAGGTACAAAAATTGAGAGGTCGGGTCGCTGTCTTAAATAGGTTCATGTCTTGGTCAGTGGATAGATATTTTCCTTTTTTCAAAGTTCTTAGAGGCTATCAGAACTTTGAGTGGAGTGAAAAATGTGAAATAGCTTTCCTAGAGCTCAAATAAACATTGGTGACCCCTTCAGTTCTCCCGAAACCGGAGCCCAGAGATACTTTGTTTTTATACTTGGCTGTTTTAGAAAATGTAGTAAGTGGTATATCGGTAAAAGAAGTTAACAAAGCTCAACAACCCATCTACTATGTAAGTAATGTATTATTAGATGTGGAGACCAGATATACATACATTGGTTGAACTTGCTCTTACCCTGGTCAAGGCAGAACGAAAATTACGGTAATATTTTCAATCTCACCTAATTGTGGTACTCACGAATCAGTCACTCAAGCACATACTCCAAAAGCCTGATGGCTCGGGAAGATTACTAAAGTGGGCAATTGAACTTGGGAAATTTGACATAGAGTTCAACCCCGACCTTCTATTAAGTCACAGGTCTTGGTTAACTTCATAGCAAAACTCACCTCAAGGCATCAGGGATTAGGAGAATACCCAACCACTGTCACAGAAACCTAGAAGATATATGTAAATGAAATATTGAACTCTAATTATGAGCCCAGACAAGCTCACAGAAATTCACTGTACACTCAAATTTGAATTTGAAGCTACCAACAATAAGAAAGAATATGAGGTTGTCATCGTTGCTCTAGAGCTCGCTAACAAATTTGAACTCGAACGTATCAATTTTTTAAGCAATTCACAACTTGTGGTTAATCAGATTAAAGGCACATTCGAAAGAAAAGACAAAAATATAAACATATATTACTTGAAAGTTCATGAATCCAAAGATGGTTCAAGAGTTTTGAAATACTGAAGATTCCTCGAGTCAACAATTGTAAGCCGATGCCTTGTCTAGACTTGTTTTCATGGAAATAAACGGACTTGACAGAAAAGTTCACATCGGATTTGGAATGGAACCAATTATAGGTCAAACATTGGGTATCATGGACATTGATCGTGGGCCCTCATGGATGGACCTAATAATTGACTTCATAACTAATGAAAATTTTCCAGAATACCCACAACTAGAAATGAGCATCCTATCTAGGGCACCAAGGTACTGCATGATCAAAGCAGTCATGTTTCGTAGGAGCTTTACACTTCCATATCTCAGGTGTCTTAAACCGTCGAAATTATTCCAAGCCCTAGCTGAAGTTCATGAAGGAGTGTGTGAGAATCATTAAGGAATTCGGGCCCCAGCTTTCAAAATTATAAGATATGGGTATTATTGGCCTACCATGAAGAAAGATGCCTCATACTATTTTAAGAAATGTGATAAGTACCAGAGGTTTGGCAACATCATCCATTCTCATGCCGAGGACCTTACCCACATCCACTGTTTAGCCCCCATTGACTAATAAGGTGTAGATATCCTCGGCCCATTCACAGTGACCAAAGGTCAATTGAGGTTCGTTGCATTAGTAGTGTAATATTTTACTAAGTGGGCAGAAGTAGAGCCCTTGACAATAATTGTACAAGCCAAGCTGAGGTCATTTATTTGGAAATCCATTATTTACAAGTTCTGGATACCCAAGGTCCTTATAATTGACAATGGTAGACAATTCAATAATTTACAGTTCAAGAACTTTTGCACCAATCTCGGACCAATCTCGGGATTGACCACCGTTTGACATCAGTTTTACATCCTCAAAGCAATAGCCTAGCTGAGGTGGTAAATTGAATTATATTGCAATACCTCTGAATAAGGATCGGGGATGCTATGGGTGCTTGGTCTGATGAACTACTCTCTATACTTTGGACATACAAAATGTCTCACAAGACTACGATGGGCAAAACCCCTTTTATGTTAGTATTCGGTGTTAAGACTACACTTCCAGTTGAAATTAGCTCGCCCTTAGGAGAATTGACCCAAGGTCAAAGAATGCACAACAGAGCACCTTGACCTCCTTAAGGAAGTAAGGGGAACAAGCTGCCATAAGGGTTACATCTTAACTAAAATAGAACATCAAGACACTTCAATAACAAGGAAAGATCTAGAAGGTTCAGAGTTAAAGACCTTGTATTATATAGAGCCGAAGTAGCAAGTCATACCTCTAGAAAGCTTAGACCTATTTAGGAACGACATTTCAAAGTCATATGGCAAGTACATAAATGAGCATGCAACCTAAAAGACACCTAAGGAAGACCACTCCTCAGACCATGGAATGCTGATAATTTGAAACTTTATTGCGAGTAGTTTGTCCTATCTTTACTTAGTATTTTGTCCTTTTACTCGTTCAACAAGAAAGAAAGAATACTTGATACAATTTTTCAAAAACAATGTATCAAAAACAAAAATCGGGAGGGGGTGAAATTGAGACCTATTCTAGATCATCGTTAGTCGAGGGCCTATCGACCTCCCTTCCATCTTCACCATTGTTCCCGTCCTTGATCATCGTCTTTTCCGACGAAGAAAGCTTGAGGCCTTCAATAACCTCAGGAACATGTGTTAAGTCATTGAGATTGACATTAGGCAATTTGGATCGAAGAAAAATTTGGGCTTGCTTGAGAGCATAATTGTACGAGCCCAAGGCATTTCGCCATTCAATATCCAAAACGCCTTGAACTTTTTGAGTCCTCTACCGCCTTGCCCGAGCATCAGCAAGTTGGGCTTTGAATTCTTTACTTTTTCGCTCGAAATCGAGCTTGGCTTCTTCAGCCTTATCCTTGGCCATGCTAACTTCATCCCGAGCCTATCGTAGACCGACCTTAAGCTCAACAATCTCTTTCGATTGATGAAAAGATTTGGCCTCAATGTCAAATATACGTCGACCCTGACGATCAACTTACTCGTTAAACCTAGCCACCTTCTCAAACTCGCTTTTACCTTTTAGGACCAGAGTTCAAGCGACGATATAGGACTACAAACAATAAAAGATCATGTTCGTGTTAGGGCTTTCCATTAGCAAACTATGTAAAAATTATAAGCTTAGGATTACCTTCAGGGTTAATGTCTCGACCATCTTTATCTCGTTACCAAAATTGAGGCTCTCGCCTATATATTTCTCAAGCAAATTTGGCACGAGCGTGTACTTTTTGACTTTTTCATTCATCGAGGATAGTGGAAGGGTATTATCATCATCAAGGTCCACGATCAATGTCTCATCTAAAGGAGTGTTGTAATTGAGTTTTTACACACTTATTTTACTCTCAAAACATGGACAATTGTTGATTAACATGTTGGAATATAACTTAATTCTATGTAATTTACGTTTTGTAGGATAACTGGTGAATGTAGCGAAAATAAGGAAAAACGAGTGGAAAAAATACCAAAATGAAGGAAAATCAAAGTTCAGGGATGAAGATGCAAATAATCAAAAGATAAACCAGAAGAGGAAATGAAGATGCGAAGATGTCGAGGTCAAACTGAGCTAACGAATAAAGCATTAGATGAGGAATTAAACATTTCGGTGAAGCTACGAAGGAACACAGTTGGATTTGGTGATTTTACATCAGTTATTCATGTAACTTGATCTTTTTTTTTTGCAAACAATCCTAGGTTTAGACATTATTTTCATGAGTTCATTTTGAGATTGGCTTACTTTTATTAAAATTTTCATAGATTCAGTCATGCTTGGTCTATCGAAGAATTGAACTATTTGTTCTTTCTGTGCTGAACAATCCTAGGTTTAAACATTCTTTTCATAAGTTTATTTTGAGATTGGCTTAACTTTTATTAAACTTTTCATAGATTCAGTCATGCTTTGTCTATCGAAGGATTGAACTATTTGTTGAGTTTTAATTTTATTTATTTTATTGGTGGATTGATTACTGTTTTATGCTAGGTGTATATGGTTGTTTTTCGAATCTTATTCCAATAAAAAGAGTGCCACTATGTTATAGAAAATCTAGATTCTAGGATTACAATAGAATTAAATTGATATTTAGTGTTATATCTTCCGGTTAGAGAGTTATGTAAAATATCTCTAATTGAGTAAAAAGAATGAATTATTGATGTGATTGATCAAATTCAATTGAGGGAATTCCGACGCTTCGCTATCTCAAACATTGATTTTAATCCCATTTAGGCAATAAATTTAGCTACACATTCAAAAGAACAATCATCCTTCGGATTCTTTAAACATTTGAACCATTGCCCTATGGAATTGACACTCTAAAACTGTACTACAACTACCGCATTATTCTTTAAGCATAATCATGTGTCAACTCAAGGATTTATGGTTGTCGCCACCGTAACTTGGATGGTCGAGGTCTCCCTTCTAGCCATGAGGTCTCATTGGGTCCTGTACTCAATGGCTCAAGAGTCCCCTCTTGAGGTCTTTTCCTTCATTTTTTCACGTTCTTCTTAGCCGAGTCAATTTTTGGTTTTTGCTTAATTGCTCATCGAAGGTCCGAAGGATTACAATAACAAAAATGAAGAGTGTATAGGTCAATCAATATGATAAAAATTGTTCGTTCCTACCCTCGACGCCTTTCACATTGGCTAGATCGAAGACATCATCCCCGATGAGACCATCCAAGTTATAAGCCAGAGGCTCGAAGTCCACCAATCTCGTCCTATCAGTTTCTAATACTTTAAGATATGCTTGACCTTTATTAAATCTATATGTGTCCGTGACAGTCCACCGAGGAGTAAATGGATGATTAAGGTATTGTGGGGCAATGGAGAAATATTTGAACTTCCACCCCTAAAGGGAGTTCGGCATCCTAGGCACTCTAAAATCACCTCAAGAAGATAAGTACACAAAGTAGTTAAAGCCCAGGAGTGTCCTTATTTCGAAGACCATCTGATGAAGTCTAACCTTAGGACAATTGAGAAGAATGTACAAGCTATAAAAAAAGTAAATAGGCATCCTCTACCCATTTGGAACGAGCTACCCAAGGCACAAACATTGCTCGACCTTTCAATGTATACCTAAAAATAACAATCTCTTTCTCCCAAGCACTAGTAACCCTATCCTCGTACCCTTGAGCCCGAACGTCACGCGAAGGTATTATCTTGTACTCTCTGGCTATGTTAATGACCTCGTGCTCCTTATACCTATAGGGAGCTCGGGAATGGTGATGGTAGGATGACTACTTATGGGGATGTCATAGAGTATAAGGGAATGACTTTCATCATCGGGGGTAGAGCCCGAACCTAAGGAACTACTATCACTCGACATCCTATTTTCTAAGAAATAAAAACTTAAATTATCAAGAGGTCAAGAGCTCTTACCTTAAGCCTAACCCGAGGTGGTCGAAGGAGTATGGAGAGAGTATAAAGTGACAAATGAAGTGGGGTAGGGAATATTTATAGAATTTTAGAGAAGACAAAGGGTTTCATAATCCTGGCCCTCCATCCCGTGACACATGGTAACCATCCAGTAAGGGCAATCATTAGCTTGACTTTCGAGACCAAGTGTCATTCTTCCTATAGGATACTCTGTTGTCTCATCACTCCCCGGTCCATTCCAAAGGCTGATCAGTCCCATCTCATGCCTAATCATTCCTAATTCAAAAGCTTATCAGCCCTATTTCAAAGCTGATTAGTTCCCTCTTAAGGCTGATCTTGCCTATTATTCCAAAGGCTGATCAGTTTCATCTTAAGGCCGATCATACCTCCCTTAAAGCTAATCATACATATCACTTAAAGGATAATCATGCCTATGTCGAGGCTATCATTCCTATGTCAGAGTTGCTCGTTCCATGTACAAGAGAGTGAATCTCATTCCAAAAACTTGTGTATTGTGCACAAGCCTCTAACATGGATGCACTGGAGCAGTTGATATGGTCAAAATTGTCACAAGATTTAATCCATTAGGACCCTCTCATAAGATAAGGCTTCTCCAATTCTGATAAGATTGAGTCCTACTGTACCTACTTTATCTTATCCTAGTAGGATTCCACCATCGGAGTTCCATCTTTATCCAAACATATCAATTGTACAATATTTATCAAGTTACAACTCCTAAGCCTGGTAAGACTCTTAAATATTCGAATAACTTAATCCTATTAAGAGTGTGCTTCCTACCTTTATAAATACAAGACCTCAATTCAATATTCAGGTTTGTTTTTACATAATTTTCATTTTATAGCCTCACACATAAATTCTCTCTCTAACTTAAGTATTGGAGGGGTGACAATGACATATCTCGAGCCTTTGCTTTAGGTTCTGGAAGATACTATTCATGCTCATTCTCAATCCTCTATCTCAAAAATATTAAGTACGATTTTTGAGAGCATCATGTCCCAATATTGAACACCAATTGGCATGTGGTTCAAATTTTGGAGTGAAATCACTTGGGATAGAAAGACCAAGGTTTTTCGTGCCTTCAGTTATCCATGTTTAAGTGAAAGAGGACAGAACTGTTTTGAATTTTGTTTTAGTGCGATTTGGGAGTTAATGTGGAGGCTAAAACGAATTATTTAGGTTTTGAAATTTTAATAAGTTGTAATACTTATGAGTGCTGCTATAAATTTACAAAATTTTATGAGTTTAATTGGTTGGTTATTTAATTTTGGAATCAGGTTAATGGCAGTAGATGGAAATTCTTTTTATGTGGGTACTTCAACTATCATTTGGGATACTAAATGAGATAAATGCTAAATTTTTTTATATGATGTAGTTGAGAAATTATGATTTGATGGTATAAAGTTTAGAATTTATAAAAATTGTTTGAGATGCCTTTTAATCACATAGGTAAACAAGAGCGGATTTTATTCAATAACCGGTTAAGTCCTTAATGTTTATTATGTCAAAATTCTTTGGAGTGGACCTTTGTAGAAATTATGTAAAAGAAAAATAAAGACAAATGCTTGAATAGGGTAGGGTAAAACAACTAAGAAATTACCTACAGGGTTAGTTCCACAATAAGAGGTTACCCGATCTAATTAGGAAGATTAGAAAGATGTAAGAGACGCATCAGGAATTTCATTTAGAGAGGGAGATCTCGGGGCATTGCAAATACCTTCATTCCTTTCTAAACATAGTACTAGTATCCAAACTTGCTATGGGCGTTTAGAACTTACTATTGCAAAGTTCTACTTTTCAAACATGGAGCGAATAGGACAACAACAGAAATGAAAAATGAGCTAGAAAGATGACAACACAAATAAACGTGGTTCGACAAACCACAGATTGTCACTAAGAAGAAGACTTTATTAACTACAAAAAAATCTCACAATGTTGGTAGAAATTAAAATCGAGATTTTAATCCAAGTTAAAGTCCATAATTAATTTTAACCACATATTTGATGAGATCCATAGTTTTTTAACTATATATTTTATCTACTTTTATCAAAATGTATTAAAAATCTAATTTTAATCCCCAACAAACAGGGACAATATAATGTTTTTCTCAAATTATTCTTACACAAAACTAGAACATTCAACATATGCCCCCAAACACACATGTACCATTTTTGTTCTTTTAGCTTTTCTTATCTTTATCCATTCGATGGTAGACTCGTCATGATAGCATATATGCCTATTGGAACACACTTTTTTCTATTTTTTGCTCTTTCTCACGTGATTTCTATTTCACCAACAATGGCTACTATTATTCATGTCACTTTTACTGCACCAATTTATTTTTTGCACTATTCCATGTGCACATGTGAATATAAAGGAATTCAACAAGTATGAAGTAAGAAAATTGCATTATACGTTCTTAACTCAATTATATTGAAAGTCTACTTCCTGGTTCCACGTTAAATCCAATTACCAAAGGATTTTTGTTCATACGAAACCCGCAAGTATACGAGATCGTTGACAAGTAATACGTGATGAGTAATGTGTATCGTCCCATGAGTAATAAAATTCAATCAAGTGTACTAATTTATAATCAGATTCAAAGTAAGCGAACGGAAGAGATTTGTGGTTTGTAATTATTCTAAATTAATCTACAGAAACTTGTAAAATTCGAATTTGATGTGTATATGGAATAAGTGTATTGGATTACGCTTTCACCTATTATTTTAAATTTCGATTCTCAATTATGTAGCTAGTATCATTATCATTCATGCATTCTTGACAATTAATAACTCAATTGTAATTAATTCTCTTTTTCAATACAAATTAAATATATTCTAGTCACAACTCGAATATATTCCTAGTCCAAATTCGAATGAATATTCGCATTCAATTTCACAATTATTTCAAAGATTGCATAGGTGATAAACATTATTCCTATTATCTATTGAACGTATGTTAATCAAGCAGTGTTCGAGACCTATTGCGAGCCACCTGACGCTACAACAAGCAACTATATATTTAATTGGTGATCAAGTAATCAAACAATAAAATTACGCATGCAAGATTAATTAAGAATCTAACTAACTACTTCTCTTAAATTAAAATAAATAATAAAATGTTTCATCTTTATTCAATACATGAAAAGAATTAGCCTAGCATATTGTTATGTAAATTACACAAAAAATTTTGGAAAAACATAATTCGGAATGGAAAACAATTTTTGGAAAGTCAAAAATCAATTTCTTTTTCGTTTTCGTTAGTCTTCAACCCGAATTTTGAATCTTCAATCTCTTGTGTTAATTGCCTTTGGATCCCATGCTAGCATCCTTCTTGTGGTGAAAAATAAGGTGTTGATATGTCTCTCATTCCGGTCGCCCCTTGTAGGTTAAATAATATGTTAAATTTGATTTCCATGAGAACATGGATCAAATTAGGAAGTTGGGTCGTTAAGGCTCGGAAATGGCTCCAGTGCGTGCCACTTGTTTCATTGTGCGCACTACCAATTGGATTTACTCTCAATAAATAGACACTAGGGTGTCGTACGTACTAGAAGAAAAGCCTGTACGCCCATCCCTATAGTAAAGTTCTATTTGTTGCAGTTTGGTCCTTGAATTTCATTCTTTAGTCATTTTGGTCCCTTTTTCGTATTTGTTGATCCTCCATCCTCAAAATCTATCTAGTTGACTTCAACCTCTCTCAAATCATTGATACTAGGTCTAAATCAGCTATTAGCACTTTGTGACTTAGTTACAAAACATTTGATTAGTTTCACTTTAGCCAATTTTCTACTCTCTTTTTTCCATTCCATCGTTTTCATTGAGATGCACCTAACAAATAAAATATAACAAAATTAAGCTAAAATTCATTTAAAATAACAATAATTTCTCTACTTTAATGGCAGAGACAAATGTATACATCAAATATCCCCAAACTTGAACAATTGTTTATTCTCGAACAAAATAAAGCTTAACTACACAAATCTTCACAAAAAACTTACATTTTCACAAATTCCTCTATCGATGGCTTTCCATTTTGCTGTTGTTATTGTAGGAATCCAGTCTTGCTTGAAAATTTCCTCATTGTCCTTGACTTTGATTGTTAGCCCACGAGAAATTTAGATGATTCCTCCACCCCAGATTGTATGTGTTTGAGTGTGGGTTGTTCTATTGCCTTTGAGAATTTTATGCATAACTAACCTCCACAGGATGAATTACATGTGTGGAGGCTAAATGACATCTTTATGTAATATGATATGCCCTGCAACCTTGTAACATGTTTACATTCTGAGTAAGGGCATCTAACTTCCTTGTCAATGCTTCCATTTGGGCTGCCAATGATGAAACTATGTCAACGTTGTGTATTCCTGCTATTTTCCTCGACACTTCCATGTCTATTGGCCACATGGACTGATTATCTGTAATTCTCTCAAATAGGTCCAAGGCATTGTCCAATGGAATATCCAATATTGACCCTCCTGCTGAAGCATTCAAGCCTGAATAGAATATGCAGATCTTAGAGTCTTTAGAAATGTTCACATTAGGGCACTTCCTCAATTAATCTTTGAATTTTTCCCAAGCTTTTGGATAGCTCTCGAAGTCTCTTTGCTTGAACGTATGTACTTCATTTTTTATTTGATGGACTCTAGAATGTGGGAAGAATTTAAAAGTAAATTTATGCACCATGTCATTCCATGAAACTAGGCTCCCAAGGATTAGTGAATTTAGCCATTCTCCTGTGCCTTTCTTTAAGGTGTGAAGAAATAAGCGCATTCAAAAAGTATCAGCAAACATGCCTATGACTAATCATATCACACAGCATCAAGAAGGCTTTAATATGTTCATGAAGATTTTTAGTTGATCTCTTAGAGAACCTGATGTTGTGATGATTTTGAAATAAGTTGATGATGTCATGTCTGATGTGGAAGTTAGTTTGTCCAAATGGTGGATTTACATAATCCCTCAATAAAGCTTCTCCATCATTTGCTATTTCCCTCGGCTGATTTGGCTGAACTGGCTGAGGTAGTGTTAATGTATTCTGAACCTGATTCGAATTTTAATTTTTTGTCATTTCCTTGCTTTCCTCTGTTCTCTTCTTCGTTGTCTGAAAGTTCTTTCCATTTCGGAATGGAATAGGCTCGATCTCTTCAGAATAGATCCCGTGCTAGCCTACTTCTTGTAGAGAAAAATAGGATTTTGATATGTCTCTCGTTCTGGCTGCTACTTTTAAGTTAAATAGTATGTTAAATTTGATTTCCATAATAATTTGGATCAAACTAGGAAGTTGGGCCGTTCAGGCCCAGAAATGGCTTGCACGTGTCACCAATAGGATTTACTCTAGGTAAATAGACACTAGGGTGTCGCGCGAGTGAGAAGAAAAGTTTGCACGCGCGCCCCTATAGTAAAGTTCTATCTGTTACAGTTTGGTCCCTAAATTTCATTATTTAGTCATTTTGGTCCATTTTTTAGTATTTTCTTGATAGTCCATCTTCTAAATCCATCTAATTGACTCCAACCTCTCTCCAATCATCGATACTAGGTCCAAATTAACTATTAGCACTTTGCGATTTAGACCCCAAACTTTGGATTAATTACACTTTAGCCAATTTTCTGTTCCTTTTGTCCAATTTCACCGTTTTTCATCGAGATGCACCTAGCAAACAAAATATATACAAAATTAAGCTTCAATTCATTTAAAATAACAATAATTGCTCTAGTTTAACGGCACAGATAATTGTATAAATACACTTATCAACTCTCTTTTTCTTTTACCAGAGAATCCTTGTTGGTTATTCAAATTGAATTATATCATTACTATTTTCAGCGTTGCTCTTTAACTTTGTACCAATATTTATTATGTTAGTCCTAATAATCTTCACCTTGACTCAAATTTCCCAAATCACATCATGTCTTCATGCCCAAACTTGCAACCCTTTATCTGTAGGTACTACCATTCATTGATTGTATCAAATTTAAATGCTTATGTAAAACGACTTTACAGTTTGACATCTTTTAATTTTGATCTTTACTTCTTTTGTCATTAGACACATAATCGATCTTGGTCACTTAACAATTTATAAAAATAGAAAAAAATTCCCATCGATGACTCCAATACAATAACTCCACCTAAAATTGTTCTCTCTACGAGCTTGTGTAAATAACTACCTGTTTATTATTGTTGAATAAATTTTTTTCACATTCATCATACTGGCACATGAAAATATTCATAACCAAACTTGTCTAGTGCTTCAAATGATATCAAATTAACCCTCAATCTTAAGCCGTGCATAGCATTTATTGATCATCTCAATGAGCTATCAAAGACCCTCAACTTCACAATACCCATACCCTTAACTTCAAATCTATCATTATTAACCATCATAAAATTGTATGTATCACATGACTTATATCCTTAAACCACTCCTTGTGCAAGAAACTATGATAATGATTTCCAGAATCCAAAATTTGAAAGTCACTTTGAAGTTGGAATATCATAATCTATGACAAAGTAGATATCAGCTCTCTTAAATTCATCATTGTCGTAGTTTAACCCAAATTCTATTAGGTATTAGAGTTTTGGTTAAAGTAGTATTGAAGATTTCAAGTTATGGACCGAGAAGAAAAGTCATCGCAATTTCGATAGCTTAGCACTCAAGCAGCATCGTCAAAATTCCAACAGAGACTGGAGCGAGCCTGGCACTCGAACGACTTGTTTATCTGGTCCAGACCCGTCTTTTATTTAACACGTTTTATGGACTTCTGTTCATCTACAACTCGAATTTAGGGTTCATATATATTCTCTACGACTCGTATTGAGGAAAAACTTTCATATAACATCCTGAGAGTTTTAGATCTTTATTGAGAATGTTGAGATTTTATTGTAAACACATTCATTATTGATTAGAGTGAAATTCTCTTCCTCTGCCTATGATTTTTTCCCATCATGGGTTTCGACATAAATCTCGATATGCTCTTCTTTTGTTTGTTGATTTCAATATTATTATTATATTGTGATCAATTCATAACAAGTTGGTATTAGAGCACATTTGATTATTCCACATGGAAACAATGAAATATGGTATTCTATTATTAGATCAAAATACTAGATTTACTTTATGGCAAGTGAAGATGCAGACGGTTCTTGTATAGATGCATTTGGAGAAAGCTTTACTAGACTTTAATGGAGGCTGGATGAAAAGTAGTGTATGGATCAGAAAGTCCAATCTCAAATTCATCTACATTTATCAAATCAAAAATTTCATGACGTTCTAAAGGAAAAAAGTGACACCAGGTTGTGGTTGAAACTGGAGAATCTTTTTATGACAAAGAGTTTGACCAGTAAGTTACATTTGAAACAACGCTGGTATTTTCACGGGAGTTCGAAGGTATGTCATTAGATAATCACTTAACTATGTTCAAAGAAATCGTGGCATATTTAGTGGCATTAGAGGTTAAGTATGATAAAGAGGATTTGGCGTTGATGTTGTTATGTTCGTTACCACCATTATATGTGACTTTTAGAGATACCATACTCTATAATCGTGATACTCTTACCATGGATGAGGTCTATGATATTTTATTATCTAAGGAGAAAATGAGGCATCTTGTAAGAGGATCTGGGAGTCAGGCTAAGGGCTCGATTGTTCACGAGAGAAATCCAAATAGGAATCTTGGTAGAAATGTGAAGGGCAGATCGAAATCTAGAAATGCAGAGAATGTCACTATTCTAAGAAGAAATGGTACATCAGAGCTGATTGCTACTCTTTAAAAAATAGAAACAAAGTTGTTGGTGCTACTACTAAAGGAAAGCAACCTCAAAATACAGCGGAGGTTGATGTTGTGGTTGGTGGGCAAAGTGAAGGAGATTTTCTGGTGATTTCTGACATTGGTTCCAAATCTTGTGAGGATTGATATCTAGACTCAGCTTGTAAGTTCCATGTGTCCCAACAGTGGCTATTTTACAACATATGAGGAAGTTTCGAGATGTGCTATGATTATGGAAAACAATGCACCTTGTAAAATTTCTGGAGTTGGTTCAGACAGAATTATTTGTATGATGGGGCTATTAGAATACTTACAGATGTAAGGCACGTTCCAGAATTGAAAAAAAAATCTCATAACTTTTAGTATACTTGACTCAAATGGATATAGATATACTAGTGAATGGGGGGTTTTGAAGGTGAGCATGGGTGCACTTATTGTCATGAAAAGACATAAAACTCTACTTAGTTGTACATTTTTTAGGGTTCCACAGTTACATGGGATACAATAGTTACAACTAATTGGCAGATGAAGAAGTTACGAAACTTTGGCATATGCGACTTGGGCATATGAGTAAGAATGATATGACAGGATTGAGTAGAAAGGGACTTCTTGGTGGTCAGAAAGCCAGTAAGATGGATTTTGTAAGCATTATATAATTGGAAAATAGAAAGAGCCAAGTTCACTAAAAGAAGACATAGCCTAAGAAAACACTTAAGCATATCCATTCAGATCTTTGGAGATCGGCTAGGTGTCTTCTAAAGGAGGTGCTAATTACTTGTTGATAGTGATTGATGATTTCTCTAGAAAAGTTTTGGTATTCTTCTTGAAACAAAAGAGTGATGTGTTTGAGACATTCAAGGAGTGGAGAACAATGATAGAAAATCAAACAGGAAAGCATGTGAAATGTCTACATACAAATAATGGGTTGGAGTTTTGTTAAAATAAATTCAATAGCTTATGCAGGGCTAAAGGGATCTTGAAACATTTGACGGTGTTTAGAACTCCACAATAGAATGGTGTGACATAACAGATGAAAACCTTGAAGGAAAATGTTTGTTGTATGCTTTCAAATTCTGTGTTGCCTAAAACATTTTGGGCTAAAGTTGCTACTACAGCTTATTTTCTGATTCATCGTTGTAATGCCCCGAAATTCTTCATATAATAGAATTTAATTTTGTATGCTATATTTTAATGTTTTGAAAAATTAGGGACTAGAATGATATATAGCAATTTC
>CAIGRP010026757.1:0-39644 GCA_903798385.1 Fraxinus cuspidata | reverse complement strand
AAGGCTCGCGGAAGAAATGAAGTGAACCATCTCCCTTTCCAAGATGGCAGAAATCGCTATTAAAACACACGTGGGTATGTATTTAAAGCATGATTTTTAAACCATTGAATGCAAGACACCAATAAGTGATCGCTACGTGTTACTTTCTCGAATGACCTAATTTTCCCAAAGCCTCCAAGTAAATCAATAAATACTCTTGTGTAAGAGGAGGGAGGCATGCAAATTCAAATATGATCCTCCCAAATAGATATTTCCTTCCTACTCCTGTTTGAGTATCAAAATCAGAGAGTATAAGAGTAGAAAATTCTAAGTAGATGAGAGAAATATGTTAATTGTAATTTTGGAGTCGACAATAACTCTTGTTGAGCTTCAACTATACGTTCTTTTGGCTTCACATTATATATATATATATATATATAAAGTAGTTGAAAACAGAAATAGTAGGTGATGAGAGTAATTTCTAGACTTAGGCCGTCATAATTTAATATTTGAGGGTGCTTTTAAGAAATTATACTCAATCTTTTTGTGAATATCGTTTGTTTAGATAACACTCTATGTTGAACGAATTTTGGAGAAAAGAATGAAAAATGAGTGCAAATGACGTGATTTGTGCATAAATTAGAGAATGTAAACCAACATGGCATGAATTGAAAGATAAGGACCTTAACTACAATGTAGAAGGGATCCAAGTTAATTGGAAAGTTGAATCAAATAACTAAACTGGAATTGAGGTAAAAAGAGTACATTACGATCGCAAGACGACTAAGAAGGACTACAACATGCATATTCACTTGCTTTTATGATGGGAGACACTTGTACTATGTGACAGCTCGATAGCAAAATTTATGTTTCATAAATTAACTTGGAACTCTTTATGAAATGGATTTATACCCGATTTTAACCTACAAACTCCATATGCTGAGGTCATAATATGGAGAAGAAGGCCAGGAAAAGTTACATCACAACAAATATTTAGAGCCTTAAGATTTATATCTAGAATTTGAATATCAAAAGCAATAAAAATTTGGAATTAATTGAAGGCTCAATCAAATGAATTCAAGAAGGGGAAATTGATTCTTTGTTGCATCCTTGCCAATTATATTTTCCCGAATGATGAATAATAAAAACTTTTGTTGTTTTTACATACTTGGTAAGTTAGACTAAATCTATATAGTGTTGGGATTATGATGTAAATTGTTAATTGACCATTTTACTTATGATTTGTGTTGAATGATCATTGATATCATGTTTATAATGTTTTATCTCTATTTATATACAATAGTCATTCACTAATTAGTATTTTATTTACAATACCCTTTATTGAATGACTCATTACACAATATTTATCTCGTTAAAAATCTTTTTGATAAAAATTCAGTGAGTATTAAAAAAATGTTGCCTACTTAAAACTTTGCTAAAAATAACCATGGGATAAAACTTGATCGAGAGAAAAAGAGTATAACTACTCCCCTTGATATTGACTATCAAAGATTATTGAGTCGACACATTCCTATCTCATGTACCAATTTCTCGAATACAATGATTTTGTGAATAAGTCATATGAATTAATTGCTGAACATGTTATCTTCTGAAACTCGTGTGTAGAAGAATTTTGAAATTTTTTTTTGCCTTGTCCTATTTTTTTTTTTTGATATAGTCTCCTTTGAGTTTTGTAATACAAGTTTCATTATCCCATTCTATCTTTCATTAAAACTAGTCCATGTGATGTTTGGAAATGATAATTAATGTTTCTATATCAAATACATTCTCAACTTGTTTCATGGATTGAAATAATTTACCAAAGGGATAAAACTTGAGCGAGAGAAAACGAGTATAACTACTCCCCTTGATATTGACTATCAAAGATTATTGAGTCGACACATTCCTATCTCATGTACCAATTTCTCGAATACAATGATTTTGTGAATAAGTCATATGAATTATTTGCTGAACATGTTATCTTCTGAAACTCGTGTGTAGAAGAATTTTGAATTTTTTTTTTGCCTTGTCCTATTTTTTTTTGTGATATAGTCTCCTTTGAGTTTTGTAATACAAGTTTCATTATCCCATACTATCTTTCATTAAACTAGTCCATGTGATGTTTGGATATGATAGTTAATGTTTCTGAATCAGATACATTCTCAGCTTGTTTCATGGATTGAAATAATTTGAGAATGATTTGAAGATACCGCGTCAATGTTTGCTTCATAAATCATCGTGATGTAGATGTTCTATCACGTGTAAACACATATCCTATTTGTGATTTAGTTTTACGTAGATCAGAAAGATAACATGCATATGCATATCTCAATAAAGAATACTACAATTTTTATAGTAAATTAATCCCATATTAGTAGTACATCTTACGTAACGAAAATGTCTTTTACATTATTCCAAGATCTTTTAGTTTATATATAGCTATATCTTGTAAGGAGATTTACAGTAAAAACTGTATATGGTTAAGTACAATTTGTAAAAGAGTAACATGCTACAATTTCACTAAGATATGGTACTTCAAGATTAATTTTTTTTCTATCGTCAATTGAATGAAATAAATCTTTTTTTAATCTAAGTGATCGAACAACCACATATAATATGTACATTACTATATAAAAATGTTTTAAGACTTTTTATGTACATAAAGATGGATAAAAATGTTCAATTAGCAATCCAAGACAAAAAAATTATTTTTTTCAAATTTTGTTTTCTTAAATTCATTTTTCCAAATAATCTACGATTTTGTTTAGCTTTTTATGAGTTCAAATTCGATTTACATCATCAAAATAAACTATCAAAATTGTAAATCTGATATTTATTTCTTTATGAAAACATATAGGCATACATTGTCAATTTTGTATCCCTCATTCAACAAATATTTATCAAGACTATCATGCCACATGCATCCAGATTGTTTCATTAAATATAATGATCTTTGAATTTTATCAAGAACATAATTTTAGGGCATGTATCATTTTTTTCATCCACTTTAAACTCTTCTTAAATTTTTATACATATGTCACTATCTGTTTCATTAAATATAATGATCTTTGATTTTATCAAGAACATAGTTTTAGGGCATGTATCACTTGTTTCATCCACTTTAAACCCTTCTTAAATTTTTATACATATGCCACTATCAAGTGAACCACATATATATGCAACTATTACTTCCATAAGATCGTATGTTGAGCCATTGTAACACAGTCAAATTAATTGAAAAATTTAGAAGTCATGATACATACTACAGGAGAATATATTTTTCATAAAATCGATCACGGGTCTTTGTGAGAAACTTTAGGTTACGAGTCAGAATTTGTACTTCTAATTTTATTATTTTCATTACAAAAACTCACTTGTATCCCATAATGATTACATTTCCAGAATTCAAACTAAATTTCAACCACTTTTGGCTAGTCTAATAAATTCAGCTTTGTCAGTATGGCTTCTTATCATTTTGATCAATCGTTTTTATGTTAATAGTCTTTAATAGACAGTTGTTCAGGATCCTTTTCAAGAGTTACATTAAAGGTGAAGATATTGTTTATTATAATTCTACTCCATTCTCTAAATTATGAGATAGCAAATAAGTTATTGAAATCTCATTATCTATTGACATTTGTGGTTATGCAGGAATCACGTTGTCAATATTTGATTGATCTATATTTTCTATTATTGTTTCATCTAAAGTTTTTAGTTGGTTTTCTCTCTCTTGTATTTTTCTCTTTTGAGACATGATGTCTTTGGCACCAACTTCTCGACTATGCTTTATACGTGTGTAAGCTTTATTTTCAACAGCACATTGTTTTGTCATGGACATCAATTTTTATTGGAGTATAGTTTGCCGGAAAATATGACTATAACTCTTTTCTTATGTAAAAAAATACATTAGGTAAATTAATTTGCTACTCTTTGCTATAGAATGATTTTTGTTTTCAATATGTGGCTCACATTGATTGCGGATCAATTGAGATGGAGTTGTTTGATTCCAAAACAAAAAAATTACCCTATTTTTATGGGTGCAATTTTGTCCCTTCCAAAGTTGGAAAAGTCAATTAATCAAAATGACAATATACAATACGTGCAATAAATAAATCAACCATTAAAAGTTAAAGGAACATAATAACGGACGGTGAATCAAAATTAATGTAAATTTTAATTCTTCACTGGGAACCTATTTTGGTACATTTTGGTGGCAAACTTGGGTCTTGGACAGTAAAATAAAAAACTCGTAGGTGAGAAATACGATGTTATTGACAAGATCAAATTAAAGTTTTAAAGGTGAGTATTGATATTAAGAAATTACTCTTATACGAACTACTAATACAACAAGAAAAATGTCATGACCCCAAACAAAAGCACGAAATTTTGTTTTGATGAGTAATGTCTAGAAATTTTGTTATTGAACATTGGTTGCTCATGTCTAAACACAAAATTGTTTATCAAACTTCTACAATACATTGCGAGACATTACTCATCATTGCTTGTTATCTAATTAATTGACTATGATCATCAAGAAAAATTTTCTAAATTGAAGAATCGGGGAACTGAGTTCACACTATTATGATGGGAGCAAAAAGTCTAGTAAAAGCTACACTTCTAGTGAAAAAGCAAGTAGATATGGGACAATCGGGTGAAAAAATCAATTAAAATCATTGCATGATGAGATTGTCCACATGATGGGTCGATACCGACCAACATATATCTCCATGAATTATTTTAAAAAAAGTTGGAGATTCAATGTCATTTTTGTAGTGGAAGGTCATATAACTAACTTGACTTGCGAAAAAGGAGCATGGGGATAATTATTAGGTAAAATGTTTTGGTTCTTTAGTGAGTGTCCTTGTGAGTTGTTATTATTCATCGCATCATTGTTGCTCCTGGGTGTCTAAGTCGATCTAGCCAAGTATAAAACTTTTGGTTGAANGGAGCACGGGGATAATTATTAGGTAAAATGTTTTGGTTCTTTAGTGAGTGTCCTTGTGAGTTGTTATTATTCATCGCATCATTGTTGCTCCTGGGTGTCTAAGTCGATCTAGCCAAGTATAAAACTTTTGGTTGGACGAACTTTGAGTTCATTATAATGTTTGATTCAATTATTTTTGTGGAGAGCGGAGTTCCATGTGTTTTCCTTTTATTTGCTTCTAGCTAGAAATAAAAGAAGTTGAGAAAAGATATTCAACAATCGCATCTTCTCAATACGATATCCATTGCAACACATTTTTAAAACCAAGCAAATTCATTGAAATTTGCTGGAATAAAGTATATCATCAATATAGAGTTTAAATTATTTGGTAAGATAATGCTAACTTTTTAGAGCATTCAACGATATTGAGTACACATAACATCATATTAATATTGTTTTCCGCTAATATTAAGTCCAAAAATACTTTTTGTCTTAAAAAAAGTATATGTAGTTGCACTATTAACTAAACGGACATATCAACAATTCATTTTTAATCTATATATGCTTGAATAATGAACTTTTATAATTGTTCTCCGATAATATATGATGTGCACATAATTATTTGAGTCGTATATATGTGTGCATATCAAATAAAAGATAAAAGAGTACATTGTTGCAACAAGTAAACTACATATGTATACATGAGTTTAAATTAATAGCATGACTTGAGTGTTACACAAATTAAATATAAAATCATTGGACTAGGACTTGGCTTGAAAAAGGTTCAATGGTTAACACAAAAAGGACAGTTAACATTATAACTTATAATGATTATTATAATAGTGTAAGCTCCCATACATAATGCAAGTTCTTAGGATCTTATAATACATAAATTATGACACAATAAAAACAATAACGTTAATATTAATTATATAGAATGAAGCTACCAGCACAGATTTTAGGAATGATGCATTTTAAATATATAAATAACACTACATTCATTGTTGAACATATCATCTAGTTATCATATTCGAGTTAATGAATCCAACGAATATATATGTTGGTTATGTGTTCCTATACCAAAAGTTTTGAATATTTCTTTATGGGATATTATTGAAATTTTTGTATAGATAAATTCCATACATTACACAATAACGTGTTGGAGATGTTCACAAAAAGAAAAAGAAAAATGCAGCATGGAAAATTTAATTTCTAGACAAATCATCAACAGCTATAAATGAAAAAAAATAACAATTAACTTTCAAAAAATATGATTAAACATTGTATAATGATATAAAAACCAATCAAGGAATCGAAGAATCAATTCAACGGGACATGAGATTAGATGAAAAATATTTTTCAGAGACGTGCTACTTCAATATCATAATAATATCTTTTTAAAAAAAGTTTACATTTTTAGATTATTGCTTTTTCAAGAGTAATAGCTCAATATTATTCCAAAATATTAATATAATATTGTTCTAATTCAGAAACAACAACATATTACTTAGAAATATTAAATTATACTCTTCAGGAACAAAAATATAATATTTTTTTATAAAATACCGTATAACATCACACTCTTCGTGAGCACGTAAAATTCTATTGAAATATTTTAACATGCGACGAATTCATTAACAAACAAAAAACAAACCAACAAAGCAGTTCTTCCTAACAACTATTTGACAAGTTCTTCATTTAAAAGCAACTTGAAGCTATAATTATTTTGTAGTAATTTTTATGAGAATATTATCTAAGTCATAGTTGTCAGACTCGACCCGAACACAAATCCGAAAAATGCAGCGGGTCAATAGGTTAATGGTTCAACCGACGGGTTATTGCATTAAAACCTACAAAAAAATATAAATTATAAATTTTTTTTTTAGGGGAAAAATTTAAATTTTTAATTTATTTTTCACTAATTATTTAGGTATATAAAATAAAATAAAATAAAAGGTTAGACCAAAGTTTAAAAAAAAAATATAAAAGTTATAAATGATTCATTGGATAGATATACGTTATTGCACACAAGTAATATTAAAGCGCTTTTTATTCAAGTGGTGAGGAGGAATCCATTATTTTTCTTAGAGGTCCAAGGTTTCATTCATTTGGACCCAAAAATTTTGTAAGATGTTCAAAACCCAATCAAACCAGTCAACCGGGCCAAGTGAATTGCTGGTTAACTCGATCAAAGCCCGATTTTAACTGAATCAAGTACATTTCTATCAAATTAGTCTGGCCGGCTCGATCAAAGGTCCACGCTGCCGATTTTCCGGTCCGACCGGTTGGTTCAAACCGATTTTATAACTATGATCTCAGTATTAATATAAAGCTTACGGAAGTACAAATGTAAATCACCTTTTTACTCGTTAATGTATCGATTCCATCAAATAAAACTATTCACATCCATTATTCGACTGAAATTCGCAAGCGTACGTGATCGTTGACAAGAAATATGAGATGAGTAACGCGTGTCGTCCTAAAAAATAAAATTCAATCAAATTTTATGAATTTCAAATTAGATTTAAAATGTGAAAAAAAAATGTGACTTTGTAATTATTTTAAATGAATCTACGAAATCTTGTAAAATTTTATTTGGATACATATACTGAACTATGAATCCATCTATTATTATCTATTTCAATTTTCAGTTACGTAAATAGTTTTATTCATATATTCTTGACAATCAATAAATCTATTGTAATTAATTCTCTTTTTAAGACAAATTAAATTTATTCTAGTCACAACCTGAATTCGAATGAATAGAACACATTCAATTTCACGATTATCTCAAAAATTATACACATGATAAACATTATTCATAATATCTATTACATGTATGTTAATCAAGTAGTATTTTAAACCTATTGTGAGTCTCTCAACACTATAACAAAAAACTATATATTTAATTGGTGATTAGAAAATTAAATAATTGAATTAAGCATGCAAGATTAATCAAGAAATACAAGAATTTAACTATATAGTTGTCTTGAATTAAAAATAAATAATAAAAAGTTCTATCTTCATCCAATACATGAAAAGATCTAGCATAGTATGTTGTTACCTAAATTACACAAAAAGATTTGGAATAACATCCCCCGAATTGAAAATAGAAAAACCAATTTCTTCTTTATTAATCTTCTACCCGAACTTTGAATTTTCAATCTATTGTATTAATCGTCTTTGAAATGAGTGCTAGCTTCCTTCTTATGGTGAAAAATATGGTATATTATGTGGTATCTCATTCTTGACGCCCCAAAAGATTAAATAGATGATAAAATTGCATTCAAAAGATAATTTTGATCAACTAAGGAGTCTGTCCGATTTTTCTAGATTTTGCACCGCTTGCGTGCACACCACAGACAACTTTTGGTCTCAGGTGATGGGCATGGGCCGTTGCACGCGCACCCCTTTAAAATTCTTCCATTTGTTGCACTTTGATCCCTAGAGTTTATTCTTCATCCCTTTTAGTCCTTTATTTATATCTTCTTGATCCTCCATTTCTCCAATCGTCGATATTATGTCTGAATCAAGTATTTGAACTTTACGATTTAGTCCTCAAACTTTGGATTAAGTCCACTTTAGATAGTTTTTTGCTCCTTTCGTCAAATTCCATCGTTTTTCATCGAATTGTGCCTATCAAACGAAATACATACAAAACTAAACATCAATTCATCTAAAATGACAATAATTAATCTAGTTTAACGCTTAAGATAAGAGCATAAAATACACTTATCATACATCATTGATTTAAATTTTTAATTATAATGGAATGGCGCGTATGGATGGTTTTGAGAGAATGTTTGGGAAAATCTCAATTAAGTTAAAAAAAAAAAAAAAACACCTTTCATTCATATGAACTCTATTTATTGTATTGGATACATTGTGTCAATACTCGTTCTTAGTTTTGTACCTTAACTTTATGTATATGATCTATAATCTTGTTCGAGTATAAGTCCTTCAAATTATTTTCTAATTATACAAGCAGTTGTTGGGTTGAACTAAGCCAAAAGCCTTCCCATCAGCATTAATGCAAAACGACTGAGCCGGTTCATTTTTGTAGGTAAGCTTAACATCTTCCAAGGTTTACTGCAATAAAATTTCATAGCAATTTTTGTTGTCGAACTCCCATGTATGTCTTGATAAGTTATGTCACTGATCTTTATACCTGAAACCTGAAAAAATCAAATAAACCCGTTTTCAGAATTCATTTGCAATTCAATCTTCTAATTTTTATTGACTTTCTACAAACATGGTCGGACGTCAACCTATATACGTAAGCTGGAATAGAAGTAGGAATGGATTTTCTTAGAGAAATAAGAGTAACAATGAAATTTATAATGCGACAAAAGAGATTATTACGTGATCAGGACAATTGTGGTCACCGGGACACTAATTTTGATCAATAATTATTGGGTTTTCAACGTTAACCATAACAAGATGCTGGAAAAGAACATATTTAACAAATCCCTTGCTTGGCCTAGCCCATGTCTTCACCCTCACCCCATTTTGTCCTGTAAATGTAGCTGACTTCACTGTCACATTTTGCACTCCAGGTTCTTGCAGTTCCCTCCCTAGACTCCCATGCTGCAATAGGCATACCAATTAATAAACTTAGGTATTAACAAGTACTTAATTTATAGCACACCTGTAGGCAGGCAAATAAATCACCGGGATGCATATTATATATGAAGTGATAAAACCAGTACCTTATTCCATGCCCAGCGCCGCAGGCAACGTTTTCGATCCACAGGTTGGAGGTGCCGGGGCCTATAGAGACACAGTCATCGCGGGTGCCAATTTTTGAGTTCATAATTGTGACACCTGAGGATTTCTCCACATGAATTCCATCGGTGTTCGGGCTGTTTCCTGGCGCTGAAACCTTCATTCCCACGAGCCTGGCGTTTTGGCTTCTATAAATCACAACGTGGAACATCTGGCTATTTATTGAAGATAATCCATTGATCATGATGTTTTTTGAATTGTATAATGCTAGTGTCTGTATTGAAGATACAATCAAAAAGTACATTAGAATTTTCATGCAAGTTTACTATACAATCATTTATAAATGTTAACTTAAGTAGAATGAACTAATTATGTATCTAACTTGCAAAGCTAATTAGAAAACTATTTCAAAGGATAAAGTCCACTTAGAAAACTATTTCAAAGGATAAAGTCCACTTTCTTCTTTATTTACATACCGTTGCTTCGGTTGGACAACTCTTGCCGGAATTCTTGCAAGCACACAAATTAGCTCCTTGGCCATCTAGGGTTCCACCAATGACGGAAACTTCGGTCATTCTTTCGAACTTGATCCAGGTACCAGAATTTCCAATAACGTTATAATTAGTTGGAGCTACAAGAGTGCCATCAATGCGCATATTTATAGCCTGATTCTTGCATGACTGGCCGGAAAAAGTTGCTGTGTGGAGAAAGTATCTTCCGGGTGGCACGTAAATGGTGGCTGCCTGTGTAGAGGCACAGGCTGAGTTCCATGCTGTCAAGAATGCTTTTGCGGAATCAGTTTTTCCGTCAGGTTTTGCTCCCAATGTTTGAACATTGTAATTAACATTGGCTGCAAGTGATGAGTACAGAAAGACAGTGAAGAGAAAATGGAAAGCAAGAAAACTCAGTAAGCTAGTCATTTTGCGTAGATGAGAGCAATGCGATGAGGAGTTGAAGCGTTTAAGAACGATTTATAGGCTTTAGTGAATTTAAATTAGATTTGGTGATGTTTACTGTTTATTTTTGACAAACAAAACATGTTTGGAGGAATAAGAATTTCATGCTATTTACAACATGGAATCAATAAATTCCGGCTCAAGAAACAAAACCACCTACGAGCACATGATTGAGGCTCGACAAAACAAAATTCTCATAATTTTCCTGTCTTTTGTTTTATTATTATTTTTAATTTTGAATACATCATCATGTCCCAAAAAACATAAAATCCCTAAGTTGCTATTTCTGTTCTGTGACAAATTTCCGTCTATGATCACAATATTTTAATATAGCTGAAACTCTATTTTCTTGTATTTTATATAATTCGTCACCAAATTTATATAATTATAAGTTCTTGCTTATCAATATTTGTCTAAGAATTAGAAAAGTCACTGGAATAAAGAATAATATATTCTTGAAATACATTTTTCCCCCTTAAAATCGGTTTATAATGATAAATTTATTTTGTACACTTATCTAGCCATTAAATTGGAGTATTTGTCAGTTATTTGGAGAAATTGTAGCTTAATTATGTATTAATTATGTTTTTAGGTTGAACTCATTGCAAATTGGTGGAATTAGAAGAAATGAACGAAAAACAGCAAAACAAAAGAAATCCAAAGTTTGGGGACCAAAGTGTAAACATTCAATAGTTGATTTGGACCATAAAATGATGATTGAAGATCACATATTATTAATTGGATGTAATTGAAAATCAAAAGAGTGAAATATAGTTGAAAAATTTTCACATATCAATTTCCAGCCGAAAAAGTTAGACTCCGGATTTTTAGTCTCAAATTGAGACCCATATTTCGGTTAGCAAACATTTGAATTTTGAAAAAATGCGTGCGGGACCAATTTAGGCACTCGCACGAGACATTGTTTTCCCAGCCCGAGAACAAAATTACTCAATGGCACACATGCGATGGGTATGCCTATGCGCATGACCAGGCCATTTTCACAAATGAATCAACAATTTTCTTTCGCAATTCAAACTCTTTTGGAATTCAAGTTGTACGCGATTTTTGCCTATTTTTCAACCCTTATAAATAGAGAACAAGTGTTACACATTGAAAAACCCTCTCTTGCCTGTTCATACGCAATAATATCGTCAATCTCATCAAGAACAAATGACCAATTACTATATTTTGAGAGATGAGATCATGCCTTATCAAGAAATTGAATGTCAATTATATCAACATTTTTAGAATTCAACATTGGAATTGAATATCAACATCTTTTGGATTATTTTATGATCCGAATGATATTTTTCTATTATTATTCTTGTAATTTATATATTAATATGTCAAGTTAGAACTTTTTTTTTGTATTGGATGAAGATGAACTCTATTTGTTATTTATTTTTAATTCAAGACTATAGCTTAGTATTTTTTTATGTTTCTTGATTAATTGCATTATTTAATTTATTGGCCACCAATTAGATAATTAGTTGTTTGTTGTAGTGTTGGGAGACTCACAATAAGTTTAGAACGCGGTAAAATTAACATATGTACAATAGGTGTCAGGAATAACATTTATCACATGTGCAATCATATAGATAATCTAAACTTTAATGTATTCCAATCATTTAACGCGACAAAATTAACATATGTGCAATAGATGTTAGGAATAATATTTATCACATGTCCAATTATAAAGAAAATCTAAAATTAATGCATCCTAATAATTTGAATTCGGGTTAGGAATAGACTCGGGTCATAATTAGAATAGAATTAATTTATCTTGGAAAAGAAAATTAAATACATTAGTTTTATTGATTATCAAGAACGCATAAATATATTTAAAACTATATAATTGAAAATTGAAATAGATAACAATAGGAGGATTTGAAATTTGATACAATCATCCATACTTTGATACAAAACAATGTTTACTACTTTGTTAGATAATTTTGCTTAAAATGATCTCTTTTGTTACATAATTCGAATTCCATACATAACTAGTAAACTTGAATTAAATTTATTCATTATGAGACGATACTCTTAACTCATCAATTATTTTCTATTACTTCTCAAATAGTTCGTACGGTTGCGGGTTTCACACGAACACATAACAACAAAAATTATTAAATTTAAAACTTTAAATGTGTGGCACTATACATACTCTTAGAAGTCATCTTTAACCGAAGAATTATTTTAACAAAAGTGACATTGATATATTAGTTGGAGTCCTGGACAACCAAATTTACAATGGTTGTGATCAAATTCTTTTAACAAAGCCATTTTAAATTTACATAACCAAATAAGACTATCCCTAGTTTTTAATTAGTTGAATATAGGAATGGATAGACAACAAATTGATGAATAGAAACAAAGTTAAGAAGGTAATTAATTACTTGATCCACAAGACATTCATTCTTTGTTGGTCATACACAGTACAAGTTAAGTTTGATTATCGGAAAGATTAATGTTATCCCTAATTTTATTTCCTTTTCAGCTAAGGTACAGAAATCTGTCTTCTTTTCAACCCATTTTGTTTTTTGTTTTATCAGGACCCGAAAGAATACCGATTTCCAATTCTTTACCGCATACATTTTTTTTCCTCTTTTCGTTCCATATTCCTGCCTTGTGTTTGGCAGCCCTAGGCTTAATTTTTTTTTTTTTTTTGGGGAAAAGCGAAAGACAATATTCCATTAATGAAAATCACCACAAACAAGAGAAGCAATTGAGTACGGAATGCAATCAACTTACTCAGAAATGACTTGACCAAAATAGTAACTAAACTAAATGATGGTCTGAGTATTTCCTTCACTAAGAATATAGTAGCAAGTACCACCTTCAACTTCGCATAACATAAGTTTCAAATATTAAGAGTGCCGATGCTAACAAGATTTATGATCCTAGGATTTTGATTGAAGATGATTAACAAGGCTTGAAGTTATTTGAATTGATTCTTGTATATTTAGTTGGTTTATTTATCTATATGTTTATTTAAAGTTACGGATATTTGATCATACTAGGTTTTATAGTATATTAAATCCTTGGTAAAATGTTTGGAAGACTTTACTTTTTACATTTAATAAATTTTCATATAAAGTTTTGAGAAGTTCCAACGGGTAGAGACAGATCTAAGAATTGTCTAGATAAGCGATGAGTAGTTATTAACCCTATAAACCTTCCAAACTTATTTTTGATCTTCTCTTGGAATTTTGCAGAATTAATGAGAACGTAAATTAAATGTGTTTATCTCAAATTTATCAGTGGTGTCAATGTACATTCTACGCTTCAGAAAGTGATGGCACCTGTCCGATCTTTGACGATACATGTTGAGATTATGCATCGAGAAGAGATTACACTATTGAGATAAACGAATAGATTTGTTGACGAAGAGGATGGATGTGGTGCTGGTGGGACAACAAATAGTATTGCTGACATAACGAATGACTATATTATTGTTGTGAACCGCGACGATTTGTTAGTGAACGTGTTTAGGGGAGGAGGATTTAATTTCTTGGAATAAATCTATTGTAATTCCGGTGCTTGTGGCCAAAGTCATCGTAGAGGTCAAAGTCTTGTAAAAATGTCAAAAATGCCTCAAACAAAGCATGTGAATTGGACACAAGTTTCGTGTGCGTGTGTAACGTGTAACGTCAAATGAATAATTATCAACTTATTGAATGAATTAGGTTTCCATCCTTAAACATCATACATTCAAAAAATTCAACGTGGGCACAAAATTTTAGGACGGCCGTGTGTGGTATGATTTATACATATTGGATCAAAAATTAAAGAAAAGAGAAGTGTAGAAGATTATTAAGTCTAATTCACCATTAAAAAACAATTTTTATCGTGATCATGGTTGTGCTTTTGATATTGGATAACTTCATACATTTCTCTTTTAGTCATTAAAAAAAATTATTGTTTTTAAAATTATTGGTACTTAATTTTTTGAAACGGCAAGAATGGATTGTAAAGTTTGAAAGAAAAAACAATGTTTTGGCTAATTCATTCGAAGTATTCAGGTAGCATTGTATGTTTGTTGTATTCTCTGCTAATAACAGTTGCCAAATCATTCAAGATGTAACTGTGATGACATAACTGATGAAGAAATTTAGATAAGATAAATTTATATATCTTCCACATTTTTTCTAGTGGGGATACCCATCTAGTATATTGATATCTTTAAATTTCAACATTAACAACATAATTTTCACCGTCAGTCACAGGAAAACTTACTTTTATCATATTCTTTATATAAATATTTATACAGAGACTTAATAGCTTTTATAGTGGAACTGATTTCTTTGTTTATATGAATACTTAGTGGACAAATAAGAAGCATATGGCACAACCCAAAATTAAAAACCGCGAAATAGAAATTTTAATTTTAATTTTTGAAAAGTGAAAGTCGATATTAATAAAGATCACCACAAAAAGAGAAGCATTTGAGTACAGAATACAATCAACTTACTTAGAAATGACTCGACCAAAATAGCAACTAAAACTAAATGACGGTCCCAGTATTTCCTTCCCAAAGAATATAGTAGCAAGTACCACTTTCAACTTCGCATAACATAAGTTTCAAATATTAAGCGTGTCCGTGCTAACAAGATTTATGATCTTAGGATGTTGGTTGATGAAGATTGACAAAGCTTGAAGTTATTTGAATAGATTTTTGTATATTGAGTTGGTTTATTTATCTACTTGTTATTTAAAGTAAAGGATATTTGATCAATTACTCCTTTTAATATTCGTAGGTTTTATATAGTTTAATAAATCCTTGTTAAAATGATTGGGAGATTTTATTTTTTTACATTTAATAAACTTTCAATTAAAGTGTAGAGAGATTTGATATGGGTGGAGACGGAAATAAGCGTCATGTAGTAAGATGAGCCATTATTAACCCCGTAAACCTTCCAGACTTATTTTTGATCATTTCTTATAATTTTGCAAAATTAATGAGAACGTTAATCAAATGAGTTTATCTCAAATTTATCATATTGGGGTCAAACTACAGTCTATGCTCCACAGAGTGCTGGTAACAAGAAGAAGTCCGACAGTTGAGGATACACAATGAGATTATGCATCGAGAAGAGAATACACAATAAAGATAAACGAATAGATTTCTTGACGAAGGGGATGGATGTGGTGTTGGTGGGACAACAAATAGTATTGTTGAGACAACGAATGACTATATTATTGTGTAAAATCACAACGATTTGTTAGTCAACGTGTTTTGGAATAAATCTACTTTAATTCCGGCACTTGTTGCCAAAAGATAGGTCCTGAAATTATCATTTTACCATGCAGAATTTAGTTTTTGTAGAGGTCAAAATCTTGAAAAAAATGTTAAAAGTGCCTCCAATAAAGAAATATGAATTGGACATAAGTTTCGTATGCGTAACGTTGCTCATCATTTCTTTAAGCAAGATGACTCTTTGGACGTGGAACGTCAAATGAACAATTATTAACTTATTGGATGAATAATAGAGACTTGTTTGGTATGATTTGTATGTTGGGAAAATACTTGATTTGTCATGTGGGTCGACATATTTAATTAATTGTGTATAAAGTTATCTTAAAGTTAAGATCAAAATTAAAATGATCTAATAAAAAATTAAAAATTTGGGATTTGAGCATTTAAGTAAATTGTGAACCGGATTATATGTGTAGAAACTAAATTCATTAGGGTTGTATTTGACGATGAATCAAATACATATGAAAACTATATATAAGGTTATGGTCCACAATTCATGTAGAACTTGTGATTGTTTGTGTCATTCCATCAACACAAGAATACAAAGGAAAACATATTGAATAAAAAATCCAAAACCCACAATCAATAATGGGCAATCTACTATCAAAAATCAAGATAAAGGAATACAAGAATCAAGATTATGAATCAAGAAGTAAAATCAAGATAAAAAAAACTAAAGAATCAAAAGAGCCAATAATCAAGATTCAAGATTCGAAATCAAGATCAAGCATTAAAGAATCATTCTCAATGAATTATGGTATGTTCCACATTTAATAATTCCCTTGGTAAATTGGCATGGAGAATCTTGGCATAAAAAATTTAGGTTTTGAAGTTATAAATTTCTTGATTTTAAAGTTTTAATAAAATTCTAACAAGTGGTTTTAAAGCCAACTTCATAAGGAAAATGAATTTTAGCCATAAAATTCGAAATTCAAAATTTTTAAAAAAAGAATTTTATTGTTGAAAGTCGTAATTTGGATTTTTCAATTAAAAATGTGAATTGTAATCCTAGAACTCAAGAATTCAGATTTTTTGAAACTAAAGATTCGTTACAGCGCTACAGTGCCGCATTTGGGCGCTACGTTTACAGTTTTGAGGGCAGCACTAGGCACCATAGCTCCCGCCAGTTTTAGATTTTTATTTTTTTGTGAAAACAAAAGAAAGAAAAATTAAAATTAAAATATGTAGGGACAATCAATTTCAAATCTTGGTACTCAATATTTATATTGGAATACTAATTTTCTAAAATAGATTAGTTGAAACAATATGTTACCAAAGTAACATCTCTTACCTAAATTAATTTATTTGGAGTATTAGAAAGGATGTGTGTACATAATTCATGCGGGTATTTACCAGCCCAATGTAATGTCAATATTTGACTCAATTACTTGCACACCCGTGGTAGTAAATATGTGACAATTGTAAATTTTTTATTACGTGAACATTTAGTCGGTTTAAAAATAGATTTGATGTTTGACCGAATTTATTGTCCATATTTGATTACTACACTAAGAGTACAACTAATAAGTTCATATTTCTATCAAAAAAAACTATATATCAATATTGTATTCGGTGTCTTATGATGGGGTGCACCATTACTTGAAATTATTGATTGTTTAATGCAAATTTTCATGTGAACAAGTTATTTAGGTTTAAGTTCTCTACTTTTTTAATTCGCCAACTTCTGTAATATCTGTCAACATCGATTTAATTCCAGCGCTTGAACCAAAGTTTAAGGGTTGGAAAGAGAATATTTGTATCGTTCTTGGCAGTATGGATATAAACCTTGTGTTAAGGACCAATGAATTCACTACTCTTACGGATAAGAGTTTCGCTAATAAAAAGAAACTCGAATAAGTGGGATCATTCAAACTGCTTAAATTTTATGATCATAAAGCGTGGAATTCTAGCAACATTCAGAAGCGCTTCGTCTGATAGGGTAACTACTGCCAAGGAATTTCTTAAAAAATAAACGCTTTGCAAAAGGTGATAATGCCGAAACTAGTACACTTTTAAAGAACTTAATTTCACTTAAGTATAAGGCTAAAGAAAATATACAAGAGTATATCATGAAAATGTCTTATCTTGCTATAAAATTAAAGGAATTAAAGTTTGAGCTTTCTGACGATTTACTCATGTATTTAGTTTTGATTTCTCTTCCTGCACAATTCGGTTAATTTAAGGCCAGTTATCACTATCAAAGTGGGAAGTGGACTTTCATGAGTTCATTTCATATTATTTTCTCTCAATATGGCTAAATATATCTCATTCATGAGAAATCTCAATCACTAAATATATTCAATGCATACAATGCTGAGGTTGAAAATCAATTGAGCAAAAGAATAAAACACATTAGATCTGGTCCTCGTGGTGAATACTATGGCAGATATGAAAGATCAAAAGAACAATGTTTAGAGTCTTTTACTAAAACTTTTAGAGAAATGTGAAATCGTGTCACAGTGCACCATGTTAGAGTCCTCTACCATCAGTGGTGTTACTAAGAGGGAAAAAAAAAGAAAAATTCAGGATATGATATGATAAGGAGTATGATTAATCATTTCACTTCTGTTGTAATTGATAATGATCAGGATTAAGGAAAAATTCTTGCTCCAAATGTTGTTTAAGGAGCAATTTCGGATGAAGACAACATTAGAAAATATTCTATACGCAGTCAAGAGATTATACCAGAAAAACAAACTCACAATCTCAAGAACAAATGCCATTAAGGAAATTCACTATAGAAAGGAGAAGGATAATTTCGGATGACTTTATAGTCTTTATCTAGTAAAATAATGATAGCATTGAATTGATAGAAGAAGATCTGATTAATCAATTTTCATATAGCCATGGAAATGAATAATTTCTAAGAGTAGATTAATACCATGAATAAAAGATAAAGTCTATGAAAGACAATGACGTTTGTTAACTTATCCCATTGCTTGAAGGTGTGAAGCCTATTGGTTGTAAATGGATATTTAAAATAAAGATACATTTGAAGGGTGATGTGAAGAGATATAAGTTTCGTCTTGTTTCAAATGGTTTTACTCAATTTGAAGGCATTAACATTAAAGAGACTTTATCTCCGATTTATATGAAAGACTCTTTTAGGACTATTATAGCATTTGTGACACATTTTGATCTTAAACTACAATAGATGGTTTACAAATTAAAGAAATCTATATATGGGCTTAAGCAAGTTTCCTGTCAATAGTATTAGAAATTTTATCAAATAATTATCTCGTTTGATTTTTAGATGAATTCAGTTGATAATTGTATATATCATAAGTTCAGTAGGAGTAAACATATTTTTTGGTATTGTATGTCGATGAAATAGTGCTTGCCTGCAGTGATATATGCTTATTGCGTGGAACAAAGAGATTTCTATCATGGAATTTTGAAATGAAAAATCTTGATGACGCTTCTTTTGTACTAAGGATATAGATATACCGGGATCGTTCTCGAGTTATTTTTGGATTATCACAAAAGAATTATATCGGTAAAGTTCTTAAAAGATTTGGGATGTAGGAATGTAAATTTGGTGATACCCCTACTACTAAAGAAGACAAGTTTAGTTTCAATCAATGCCCTATCAATAAACTTAAAGAAAAGGAAATACAGAAAAACTCACTTTGTTTCAGCAGTTGGGAGTTTAATATATGCTTAGATTTGAACACATCCGAATATAACATTCATTGTTGAAATGCTGGGCAAAAATTTAAGTAATTCTGGGATCGATATTTGGAAAGCAGCCAATCAGTTTTTTCAGTATCTATAGAGAGCTAAGGATAACATAATCACATACACAATATCAGACCAATTGGAGATAATTTGATATTCAGATTCAGATCATGAATATGATTGTGGAATTTTGTTACTAGACTGCACATTTTGGATGGAATTAAAAGAACACTTAAGTTATTTTGCAACAATAGCAATCTTGTATTCCAATAGGAACTTGACGATGTCAAAGTTCATAGACGTCAAAATTTCTAGTTATTAAGGAAAGAATTCAGAGTGGTCATGTTTTTTTAAAGCATATTAGGACACTCCATAATTATGGATCCATTTACTAAATGGTTGTCCCTCAAGGTCTTTCATGAGCATAATGCTCACATGAGTTCGTATCTTTTGATGATATGCCACTTTAGTGGGAGTTTGTGTTTGGATGATGTAAGTTTTAAGAACATATTTTTATCCATAGATATCCAGTTTAATTCGAAAATAAAATATTAAGTTCAACTTTCAATTCGATTAAAGTTTTTGATTTGATCTCATTAAAGAATAAAGTAGAACCAGTTGAAACTACGAATGTTTAGATCACATTATATGTAGTTTTCATGTTACACATCTACACTTGATATATATAATTTGATTGTGTTGATATACGTGACTATAGAGGGTTTAGTTATGATACTTGTAACGAATACTGTTTTAATCCTATATTGACATAATTGATGAACGAGATTGTTCATGAATACTTTTGGTTATAATAGTAAAAGTATTGAGCTCATAAGGTTATACACATTTACAAAGTAACATATGCGGCCCAATGAGAGATTGTTGAAAAATATTTAATTTTCCATATGGGCCGACATATATAATTAATTGTGTATAAAGTATATCTCAAAGTTAAACTCAAAATTAAAGTGATCTAATAAAGAATTATGTAATTAGATTTTGAGCATCAAAATAAAGTGTGACCCGAATTATATGTGTAGAATCGGATCCATTATGGTTATATTTGACGATAGGTCAAATACATTTGAAAACCATATATAAGGTTATGGTCCCCAAATTATGTGGAATTTCTCATTCTTTGTGTCATTCCATCAATATAAGAATACTAAAGAGAGAATTTTAAAAAGGAAATTTCAAAACTTACAATCAAGAACGGGCAATCTACAATCAAAAATCAAGATGAAAGAATTCAAGAATCTAGACTATAGATCAAGAAGCAAAATCAAGATCAAGAACTTAAAAACCAAGAGAGCCAACAATCAAAATTCAAGATCCGGAATCATGATCAAGCATTAAAGATTCATTCACAATTAATTAAGGTATTTTCTGCATTTAATAATTCTCTTGCTGATTTGATATGAAGGATTTTGACAATAAAAATACTTAGGTTTTAAAGTTATAAAGTTTTTGAGATTAAAATTTTAATAAAATTCTAACATTATACATATTGGATCAAAAACTAAAGAAAGGAGAAGTGTTGAAGATTATTAAGTCTAATTCACTATTAGAAAACTATTTATATCGTGATCATGATTGTGCTTTTGATATTGGATAACTGTATTCCTCTCTTCTAGTTATTTAAAAAAAAAAATTATTGTTTTTAAGATTGGCAATAGATATTACATAGCAAAAATGGATTCTAAAGTTTGAAAGAAACAACAATGTTTTGGCTAATTCATTCGAAGTATTAAATTAGCATTGTTTGTTGTATGTATTCTCTGCTAATAACGGTTGACAAATCATTAGAATTTCTTTCATAACCATGTGGTTATTTTCATAATGGAACTATAGTGAGATAATTGATGGAGAAATTTCAGAGAAGATAAATTCATATATCCTCCACGTATTGCATCTGATGGGGATACCCATCTAACATAATGATATCATTCAATTTCGTCAATAACAACATTATTTTCAATCAAGTCACAGAAAAACCTGACACTATCATATCATCTATATACATATTTATATAGATATTTAATAGTCTCTACGTATATGTGACAATCATACTTAGTGGACAAATGGGAAATTTGGAGTTTTTCCAATTTCATTATTACGTTGGGTAAGAAATGACTAGCAACATATTTGCATCCACATTTCATGCTTGGAGTTAAAATTAATAAAATTACAAGCCTATTTACTATTAGACATCTATATTCTTCAACTGAACAAATTCACTTTTGACTTTGATAAAATTTACCATTCAGGTATACAATGCATGAGGACTTTATTTTCATTAATGAGGACTAGAAACTTAATCTCATAAATTTTAGGCTAAAATTTCTCTTTTAATCAAATTAGCTTTCAGTTAATTTCTACTAGAGTAAATGCAAAAGGGAACTAAAGCTAATATTCAATAGTAATAAGGGAAAAACCCAAAAAAAAATTAGCGATGTAAATTGTAAGTTAAGTGGTTAGATTTGTTTAATTACGGTGTAGTTCATTTATTCTAAGCCATTGTTTAGATATAATTTGTTGAGATTATTTTAGTTTAATGACATAATTGAGATTTTGCTGAAATCGTCCTAGAAATCCTATATACGATGAAAAATTGAAATTAAGTGATCCAATTAAGACAAAATTTATTCACCTCGTTAGGATTTCGTTGAAAAATCAATAGAATTTATCCAAACGTTGGTTCTTAGACTTTGGAAATAGTTACAAATGCAATTTGTTCATCTATTTATTTATTGGTTAATAAGTGAACCCTTTTTTAGAAGAAACCATAAAATAATTATGGAGTAAAGTACAATTAATTTGTTCAATTAATTATCTTTGAAAATGATTAGCAATCATTTAATTAAGCTATCTATATAAAAATAGAAATATATTTCAAAAAAATTAATTAATGTATGTCATCGTATTATATTAAGTGGAAGATAATTAATTTCTTTTTTGAAATTAATATTAGCGTGTAATTGGTGTGTTATTTATATATATAAATAACATAAACATAAGAAGAGTTGGAATGCAAGCACTAGAGAGCCACGTCAAGAACGTTGTCCTAAAGTCGTGTTGTCTCACATTCGCTACTTTACTATACAACTCCAACATAACAATCAAATAGCTCGCTGTCAGTTTTTCATGGAAGGCACGATCAAATTGGTATGAAGAAAGAACATTTATCGAATTATCAAAAGTATAAGAATATAGTATAAAATGTATATGGAGAATAATCTTTTTTCTTGTGTTTTCAGTATTTTCATGTTATAGTCACCAATGAAAATTCACATACCTTTTATAGAGTAAAAAACAAGCTCCCACAATAATGAGAAATAATCCAATTAAATTGTAAGTTACACTTAAAAAATTATTAGTTTTAATTTGTATTAAAATTGAAATTAAAAATAAAACTGCGCAATTGGCTTAATAACACCTGTTTGACCATTTGAGATAATTAAACACCTTAGTCTCAAGTGTTAAGGGACTATTTGGCAAGACTTTTAAAAAGTCAAAAGTCGCTTCTACAATTAAGAAACTGCTTTTGAAACTGTTTGAATAATTTTTTAAAGCACTATGCACGGATTGAAGAATTTTAGAGGGAACTAACCTAAGATAACCTCTTTAAAAAGTTCTTTTACAAAAAGCAGAAATCCTGTCAAAAGAACAATAATCTTATTTATAGTAAACGTTCACTTTCAACGAAAAGCTTTTGTTTGAAATTATTTTGACAATCATTGTTTTAAGAAACAACTAAAAATTACTTTTTACGATAAAATTAAAAATTGTCTTGCACTCCTACATACTGTCTTGTATTTGTATGGACCAACTCCCTTGCTCAACCATAAAATGGATTAACACTCAGTCACCATTACTGATCAATCAAGATGGCGGAGCTGCTGATTCGGCTCCAACGCTCAAAGTGAGATTTTGATTGGAAGCCTATGTTTAAGAAGGATGTTATGTTGTTTTAAATTTTAAATTTAATCCAACATTTTTAAATTAATCTCTTCGATTAGCCTCTCCTATTAGTGTGTAGAAATGTCACCATCTAGTCATGATTCCTAGAGTACAACAAGCAACATTTGTCATTAGTTGTGATATGTTAACGTTTCACTTATTAGTGTAGTCTAGCATGACTTTCGTGACAGTAGCTAGAATTTATTGTTACTAAATTATTCTAGATTTTCTCAATTCTTTAATTTTTTTAGTATTCTCTATAAATTAACTTATCAACGGATTTTTAGAGGGCTAATGCATGCTTATTTCTCGTAGGAAACTTCCAAGTAATTGTTGCCTTAATTCATTGCTTTATTTCTCTTGTCCGTTTTACCTCTAAAAGTTGGTCTAGGCCTTCTCAGGTTGTTAGAGAATGGGCTTTTATAGTTGGACAACCAATTTGAATGGAAAAGTCTCACATCATTAGGGGGAGCAATTTAGAAGTTGGAAGTAATGTACAAAAACATCATTAACTAAATCATCGCAAAAGATAATTCGAACTAGAAGTTCGAAAGATAATTCATTTAGATGCATTTATTGACAAAATAGATCAACAATATCTCTCACACACCGGCTTTAAATGCTCCAACTCGAATGAACTTCTTGGACGATAATTCGTTAATATTATTTTTGATAAATTTATATCATGCTTGATACGTGATGATATTCGATTAAAATATAAAAACTTCCAAACAAAAATGGAGTAATTAGCAAAAATAGTTGCATTAAGGAGGTATATACTCTTGATGAGTATTTAAACATAAAAAATTATAAATTCAGAAGAGGTTCAAGTACCTAAAATTATGGAACTTGAGATATCTCAATAAACTATGTCGTTATGCAAAAGAAGTAGAATCGAAAAAGAAAAAGTTATCAACAATACTTTTGCACACTATGTACTGCATCATATATCATATAGCGATGAATTAAAATTAATGAATCGAAATATATTGATCAAAGTAATGATTGACCAATTAACAGGGAAGCGCTAATATACTAGAGAAATCTGAAGCTTTTGGACCTTTGTTCAAATAATCTACAGTTGTACATTTATGCGAAATGTAAATGATAAAAATATATAGTAATATGTAATACAGGACTTTTAATTTAGCGAATCCTGCAAAGATCGTGGTGGATGAAATCACGAGTTCATATAATGTTATATTGACGATGCATGAAATTTGAAATACGTTATACTCAACTTATATGGATGTTGCTCGAGCGACAAGCTAACGATAGGCGAGCGATAGAGTCTCTGTTTCTAATGCTAAAGCGGCACAAGGGCGACATCCGAGGGATAACAAAAGTTGTGACCATTAGCTAAGGTTGCAAAGTTTTGAGGCATGTTTCTTCACTCACAACCTCTCCCCTCTATAAATAAGACCATTGGGACGTCCATTACTTCATCTCAATGATATGCAATCATAGCATAACATTAAATTCATTTTTTCATAGCAAAAACTCTGCATAAAAATCTATTTTCCATTTCATTCTAGAAGGAGTACAAAAACCAATCTTTGATTCGTTTTTCTTGTGTTTTGGAGTGCTACAGACATAAGGAGATAGTCGTTGTATCTTGGGAGTTAATTGTCATTATCGATAGGCACCTTCGTGGCAAAATCGACTTAAAGGTAAAGAGTTCAACTATTGCCTCGACGTTGCATCCATTTCACTTGGCGTTATTTTGGCATTCTTTTTCTTTAATGTTTATTACTCATTTTCTCACTGTTACTCTGTTCAATTTTTGGTAAGGTGTAAGTTTGATTTTTGGCTTAAAGTTATCACTTAACTTCATTATCTTATCAACAATCTTAGGTCATTTTCTACTCCTTCTCGAATTTTATTTTTTCGTTTATCTTCTATTTTGTGTAAAAAGAAATAAATACGGTTAACAATACCAATACCTCTTCGAAAATGGGAACTTCGAAAGGAGTTTTACCTAACTTGCTTCATACCATTTTGATTTCTCGTGTTGCAGTTACCCCTCCCACTATTCATACAAGTTCCGTTCCTCGTGAAGAAAAATTGGAGAAGTAATGTGGGGTTGAGTTCAAGAGAAAGTGTTGTTCTATCTCACAACCTTAAATTTGGCAAAATTCTTGAAGAAAGATGCTCTCGCCATACAAGAAGGGGAAAATAATACGGCATCATTGATAGCATTGGATTCTTGGAAACATTCAAACTTCTTATCCAAAAACTACATACTCAATGGTTTGGACAACACATTATAGAATATGTATAGTTCCATGAAATTTACAAAGGAACTATGGGAATCATTGGAGAAGAAATACGAGACTAAAGACGTTGGAACTAAGAAGTTCATTGTGAAAAAATTCTTAGACTACAAAATAATAGATTCAAAGACGGTCATCTGTCAAGTACAAGAATTCCAGGTTATTCTCCATGACATTCACGCCAATAGTATGTCTCTGGGTGAATCATTTCAAGTGATTGCAATTATCTAAAAACTTCCACCCATGTGGAAGAATTTCAAGTACTATCTCAAGCATAAGCACAAGGAGATGAATATTGAAGACCCCATTGTCTGGTTTAGAATTGAAGAAGATAACTGAAATTCAGTCAAGCGTGTTGGGAGTCATATACCACAAGGTAATGTTAATGTGGTGGAATCAAATAACAAGAGCAAGAAAAGAAAGCATTTCGTCGAACCCTCCAAGAAAAATGTGAAAAAGTTGAAGGGCAATTGCTATAATTATGGAAAAGATGGACATCGTTCAGTTGATTGTCGTAAACCTAAGAAGCAATTTCAAGTGAATTTCACCAAATCTGAGGTATATCAAATATAAATTTGTCGACCGTTATTTTATAATGCAATAATATTGGAAATCCCATAGAATGATGGGCGGATATGGGTGCTACCTGTCATGTTTGTGCGACAAGGACATGTTCTCATCCTACACCTCAATCGATGGTGAGAAGCCACGAAAAAAAATAATCGATTTCGCGACAAAATAATATTATCGCAAAAATTGAGATTTTGTTGCAAAAGTAATTTAGCGACAAGATGTTCGTTGTAGGTTGTCGCGCTATGAGTCACAGAATGTATTTTGCAACAAATTTCGTTCATTCATCGCATTAATAAATTCGCAACATTATTTGTTTGACACAAAAAGTACATAATAACAAGATATTTGTCGCAAAAAAAAAATGCGACAAGTCAATTTGTCGTAACGATTATTCCAATAAAGGTTTTGCAAGAAAAGTATTTGTTGTAAATGTTATTTTAAAGGTATAACTTTTGTTACATATTCTATTTTGCAATAGTATATGCTTGTAGTGATATATCTTTAATAACAAGTCATGTTTGCCGCGAAATAAGATTTACAATGCATCTCACATGTTGCATGATATATTTTAATATATTCATTATTTGTAGTACAATTTATTATGTAACAAATGATGATTGTATTTAAATTAATTTCGCAATGTAGAAAGTTTGTCACGTCATCATTTGCGCAACGATGCATAATCGTTCCCTAATTTATTTTGTGATTATTCATATATGTCATGTATCTTATTTAAAAATGTAACCTACTTTATTAGAAAGAACTCATGACTTTATAAAAAGAATGCTTCAATGTACAATAATTAAAATCTATAAATGATTTTCAAAATATATAAAAAATTCATATTATTGTCAACCAAATAGATATAGACCAGTATCATTTGAAATCTCTTATCAACCCTCAGTAGATGCATCATCTGTACTGAAATCCATATAGTAAAGGAAAAATGTATATAGTCATTAAAAAATAAAATTAAAAACCATTAATGCAACACAACTTTAACCTGCCCAACAGTTTGCCCAGAAAAAAACGAAAAGGAAAGAAACTTATAATACCTGTAACTGCCTAAATATTCACACTCTCAAAGGCACCATGGGATCATTTCCTTGTATTCTACGGGCGTTCACTCCACCTGCTTCTACTCGACTCCATTCCAGCATGCATTTCTCCTATATATTGTGCACATGTATGCGAAAAACTTGTGTTTGTAAGCCAGTTAATTCGACTATGATATGAATACTGAACTTAATCTTCTAATTAATATGTACTAATTGGGGATCCTAAATTGTGAAATCAAACTCAAGAAACCAAATAATTAGCCAAAACAAGTAGTTTACTGCTACAATGATCGTATCCTTAAATTGTTGTAACACTTGGTTGATTTAACCACGAGAAACTCAGGTCTTCATGAAATCTTGAAAACATTGTAGTATCATATAAAAGATCAGATCTTCATAAAATCATCAAATCCATATACTAAAACCTTAGTTCCCAAATAAAAGAGAGAATCAGCGAGTTTCTTAAATCATCAAATCCAACAAAGTAAAAGAGAGAGAGACGTCGATATATATATGATGTCCTAGTAAAGAGGCGAAGTTGAAGGCATCTCATTCTCTACCTGCTCGGAAGACCTCCATTGTGCTAAAGCTTCCTTGGATTAACGTTGCTGCTGGCAGCTTAAAACTTTGTCAATGATCTCCCCTCATCAGACTCCTCAGTCGCAATCCCGGCCATGTCCCCCTTCTATCAATTCACGCCACCCTTTTCCTACTTCACCCTACGAAAATAATTGAATGAGATTCTAAAAAGGGTACCAGTTCTTTCCAGTGTCGATGCTCTGTTTGCGAAGGCAGCCTCCATTTTCACACAAACTGTCACGCACTATTTCTTCTCCCATTCGGTTATGTTGGTCGGCTTCAGATGACGATGCAGAGGCAGAGGCAGAGGCAGAGAAGCTTTGAGATCTAGGGCAAATGTCGTGAAACCTAGTTTTTTCTTTGGGATTTTTTTTTTTTTTTTGGGGGCTGGTTGGGTCATATTGTGAATGGGCTGGGAATATTAATATATTCGGATTGTTGGTTAGATTGTGAATGTCGTGAAACCTTATTTCGATCATATTTTTTTGACAATATTAATTGTTGTGTATTCTAAACTTTAGTTCTATAAGCAAACTAATGAATTTAAGCTTACTACCAAGTATGCACTTTAATACCAATGAAAAATCAGTTAAAACACCAGTGGACTTAAGTTTACACTTAGCCAAAAATACTCATGATCTCGTATATCAATTAGAATATTCACATGTTATAGACAGCTTGATGTATATTACCAACTACACGCATTCTGATATAATATATGCAGTCAGCAAGTTGAATAGATTTACAAGTAATTCAAGTAATGACCATTAGAAGACATTAACTCAAGTTCTTAAATACTTAAGACACAATTAGTTATAGATTACACTAATTAAAGTATCCTATATTGTTAGAAGGATATATAGATACAAATTGGACATCTGTCACAAAAGATTTAAAATCTATAAGTGGTTATGTGTTTACCATTGGAGGCAGAGCTTGCCCTGTATAACTCGATCTACGATTGGAATCTGAGTTTATTGTCTTAGATAAAATTGGACAAGAAGCGGAATGTCTTCGTAATTTTCTCGAAAATATGGAAAAAAATCAGTACTTATGATTAAGTTATGAAGGATTCAAAATAAAGCACTTACTCCCATTCCTACAAACCTAAAGTGCTCGAATAAAAAGTGTTCAAGGATAAGTGTGTACTTTTAATGATTCTTATATCTTAAAAGCAGACAAGAGAGGTACAATACAATACTATAGGAGATCACTAAAAAAAAAAAGGTAGCGATAGGGTTGTAATCATCGTAAAACATATGCAAATCCCAATAAACATTTTCGTGAGGCATTGCATCTTATCGTGTCTAGTGAAATTGAACAAGTTGATAAGACTTATCACGTTGAAGGAATGCAGTGTAAAAGTCCTTGTACTTCACACTGAAATTTTAAGAATAAAATTTAATCTATTGCATTGATTCTTTAATTAGAATTGAAAAAAATCATGAATCTAATTGCTTATCACTTACAATAAAATAAGAATTAAAGAGCTGGTCATATGCGTTTTTGCGTCTGGAGTCTGGATCATGTGTCTTCTGCTTATATTACGGTTAATTCAGTTAGCTAATTATTTTCATAATTTTTATAAACGTCAACAAATCCATGCGCCATTTATGCAACTTTCGAGAAATGCATATTTAGTGTTAGCTTAACAGCTCAAGTCATCACATATATTATGTATATTTGGTAAGTTCGATTGCACATTTAAAAAAAAAAATTAATCTTTTTGTTTATATTGTCTTATATATTTAGTACCAATCATAGTTGGCTGTGTGTTACACGTTATTCTGAAATAATTTATAAATTCCATAAAAATAATATTGTAAGATGTGAGAATATAAAAAAATAATTAATACAAATTGTTTATATGGAATGTACTTTTGATTCAAATGAAATAAAAATCAATTGTGAAAATAATTTAAATAGTTGAGGAAGTTAATTAGAATAGCCCATCCATGTACACTTTCGATCTAAACAAAAGATCCAATTAATATTATCATTTCTCCATATTCCCTTAATATGTATTGAATATATCAATGAAATTATTTATAATTATAGATATGCATTATATCGCCCCCATTTTCCTTTTTTGTTTCTTAACATTCATTGAATAAATCAATTGGAAGAAAACTATAAAAATATTCTTTTGTTCCAAAAAATTTAATGAATTTAATTTACTATCCAATCAAGTGCACATTAATCATAACTAAATAATTGACAAAATAGCTCCTATAATATTGTTCAAATGATTAAATAAATCAATACATATTGAAAAAAGAAAAGGTAGGGAATATGTCAAATATGGTTAAATAAACTAAATACATATTGAAAAACGAAAAGCAAGATAATGAATGTGTCAAATGTACATTCACCATAACTAAATAGCTTGCAAAATAATTAATGATAATATTGTTCAAATAATCCAAATAATTAATAAATTAAATACATATTGAAAAATGAAATTAGGGTATTATTGAAATGATTAAATACATATTGAAAAATAAAAAATATGATATTATTGAAATAATTGAATTACAGTAAGGATATAATTGTTCAAAAAATAATTATCACGTGATGTGATATTTAATATATTATAGATATAGATTATGTACGAAACATGTTCTTAGATGTTTTTATCACATGCTTCTCCTAGGCTTATCTCCTTCAATGATAGATCAAGATTGTCTTTATAGCCCTAAGAATTAGTTCAAAACTTGTGCCCTAATTACTTTTCAAGTGGATGTTAAATCAAAATACGAAACAAAACCATCCTTGTCGAATAAATGCATGTGATCGCACATGGTAATTAATTGTGATTGCAACATTTTATCTTTGGATTCTGCTGGTGCAAATTTCTTGCTACTTTAATTCAGCTCGAGTCCTTATTTGCTTCAGGCGTCATTCATCTTTTAATCATTTCACTTTGATCCTCATCATCTACAATCGTCTATAATTGACCCCTTGTAAGTTCTAAAGATATGCAATTAAGTCTTCAAACTTTCCAAATGTTGGATTTTACTCCTAAACTTGTGATTTTTTATAATTTGCTAGATTAACGCTTCTTCTTAATCATGTGCAATTGTTTTATTTTTAATCACTCCAAATCAAATCCAATTCAACTCGAAATCATCTCTCTTCATGCCAGTTGCATCAGATTCGTGTTTTCTCCTATAGTTAGCATAATTAAACCAAAATAGTTACAAATTCGTTCAATTATAAATAATGTTCCAAGTATAAAAGCATGGATAAGCGTTTGAATCAACATGCTTCTAAAGCACAGAAGTTGAAAATATTATGTATTTGATACCAAAATACAAATTCAGGGTGATGATGACTTATCGGGTTGACTTTAATTTATAGGTTTTGTTAGAAGCCTTTTATTGAATATTATTAATTACATTGACCTAAGATTGCAATTGGTAGTCCAAAGAACCAAGACGGACCGAGAATCTTGCTATTAGAAATTAGGGGCGATTAGGGGCTCGACCTACTTATCATTTTACCCAGTTTTCACTTACCTTACTTTCTACTATATATGGGTTTTGACCTTTGAGAGATTGCAGACATACACATGGTCCCTACTTCGTGAGGGAGCGGCTGGCTTGGTCTTCTCCTTCTATCTCTGCCTTCTTCTTAATGACTGGCATCTCCTTCCTCTTGTCACTGATAGACTCGGGCACTGCAGTGACTTCCAACGCCTTCTTGTGGTACAATTCTTTCACTAGCTTCTGCCCATTTTGAGGTTTCTCTCTTCCTATTTCTTGGTGTGTTCCTTTGGGTGATTCCTTTGTGGTTTGAGTGAGATTCTTGGTTCAATCAAGTGTTGTATTACCTCGTGATATTATGTTATTGAATCTGTTAGAATTAGGATGTTACTCGTATTCTATTTGGAATGCTATTTGAGAAGCATATTCGAAGTCTATTTGACAATTCTAGTTGAAATTCATTTGGGAGTTCAATCGGAATTTGTATTGGACTTGAAGAGGAAGAGGTTAAGATATGGACTAAGAAATTTTTGGCACTTTTTGACCCATTTTCAGCATATTTTTCCATCTATAACTCTTTTTCTAGGGTTTGAAATGTTCTCTATAAATAGTTAGCTCTTCGTTGTGAATTTGACAAGTAAGAAAAATTTGTAAACACAAAATCTTTATATTCTCTCAATACATTTTAGCGAATTCTCCTTTCTTCTACCAACTATCTTTTGTACTTGTGAATTTATGATATTTGCTTTATATTGTGCCATATATTCACCTCATATTTCAACAAAATGGTATCAAAGCGATGTTTGATCAAGTCAATAACTTAGCTCTATCTTTTGTAATGGCAACCATGAAGTATGATGTTCCATTTTTGGATTTCAACACAAGATTTTCATTGTCGCGGGTAAAGATGCGAGTAGTGCTCACTCAAATTGATTTAGATGATACGTTGTTGGGATTTGACAAGATGCCCACAACTTGGATTTTAGATGAAAAATAACGTAGAGATCGAAAAGCCCTATCACATATTCATCTTCATCTTTCAGATAATATTCTTCGAAAAGTTTTGAAAGAAAAGATCATCGATGTATTATGGTTGAAATTGAAGCAATTATGCATAACGAATAGTCTAACTAGAAAATTGCATTTGAAATGGCGTCTATATTCTCATCGTATGACATAATCACCTAGCTGTATTTAAGAAAATCGTCTTTGATTTGAAAACCTTGGAAGTCAAATATGATAAAGAGGATTTAGGTTTGATTTTTGTTATGTTCGTTGTCTGCTTCATGTTTGTCTGTTAGAGACACATTCTTAAACAATCATGACATTATCACCATTGAAGAAGTGTGTGACGCTCTATTTTTTAAAGAAAAAGATGAAGTATCTTGTTGGATCTGAGGTTCATATAAATAATCTTGCTGTTGATGGTAGTTATGTGGGGATAAATTAAGATCTAATTTCAATAATAAAATATGTAACTATTTCAAGAAAAAGGGACACATGATAAAGGATTGCTTTAAGTTGCAGAATAAAGAAAAAATTGGTCGCAGCTAATCAGAAGTGAAAAAAACCACATACTTCAGGTGAAGCCTGTATTGTAAAAGATTCTCACGATGATGGAGAACTTTTAATTATTTTTTACAGCAACTCCAAACCTAACAAGGATTAGATTCCAAACTAGACAAAGATTGAATTCTTGATACAATTTGCACTTTTCATCTGTATCCCAATCGGGATTTATTTACAGCTTCGAAAGGTGTTGTGGTAATGTGTAATAATGTACTTTGTAGGATAGCTAGTATTAAAAGGGCCAGAATTAAGATGTTTAATTGGATTGTCAGAACATTTGATGTTGTGAAACTTGGTTTAAATTTGAAGAGAAATATTATCTTCTTGAGTACTCTTACCTTAAAAGAGTACAAATACATTGGTGAAGATGGAGTTCTGAAGGTTAGTAAATGTGCCCGTATTGTGATGAAAGAATAGAGAATATTTGAAGATCAATCAGCAAAATTTAGGCTCTCAAGTGCATTTTGAGTTTAGTTTAGTATTGTCAGATTTTCGTTTGGGGTCTACATTGAAGAATACATTTCAGACAAGTTTAGAAGTTGTGGATACTTTATCACCATTACCAGTGGTGCCATCGTATTCAATTACTAGACACAGACCCAGAAATAATATTAGGCCTTTATTTAGGTACGAGGATGCTGATTTAGTTGCTTTTACTTTGAATGTGGTTGAAGGTATTAATTATAGCCAAGAACCTTCGAATGTAGTTAGTTGTGTTGATTCTGCTATAGGGCTTATTTTGCCCATATTTGGTGATTATTAAATTATTTGTGGTTTTTCGTTGTTCGTGAGGATAGTTCGAGTAACTTTGGTGTCCGAGGTAATCGTGTTGATCAATGCTTGGAATTTAGTTAATACTTAGTTATTGAGTTTGTTTTTATTTGGTTTTGTGATAGTGGAGAATTTTTTTAGTTAGAAATTTGATGGAGAATTTTGTTTGGTGTTTTTGCTAAAGGGTTAAATCTTAGTCCTTGCAGTAGAATTTGTCTCTAGGCAGAGAATTTTTGAAGTTTTGTTCATTGTAGTGGAATTCGTGTCAATGTCAAGTTTGTTAGAATTATGGTGTGACCCAAATTCTATTTATAATGCAATTTGGGAATCTTATTTGAAGTTTATTTGACATTTTTAGTTGAAATTCAATGTGAGAATTTGAAATTTGTGTTGGACTTGAAACGATCAAGATATGGACCAGGGAGAAATTTTCGACGCTTTCGTGCTAGCTGGTCACTAGTCTCCGACTCGAAATCTAAAAAATTTCCTTCATTCACACACCAAATCTTCACAATTCGGTTTGGCATTACTTTTATATAAAACAATTTAAAGTTCATATTGTTAATCATTTTCATTGGTAGAGACACTTTTCTCCGTCTATCTAACTACGTTATTGATATCCTTGCAGTTTTTCTTTAGTTATTTTATTTACTTGTTCATCCAAATTTAATATTCTATAATCTTATAATGTGATATAGAATAATGTTATATTCACATCACATTTTCTCATACTTGCACCACATTTTAATTGCATGAAATGTTCATAACATTTAGTCATTGTCGCATTTATGTCCCAAATTTTTTTATTGTATCCTTGAATATTTCATTAATTAGTACATAATGTTTCTGATAATGATTTTTGTTAAAAATTTAGTTAAGAGAGAATAAAAAGATTTATTTATCCTCGTGTATTTAATGAGCAAAGAAAAACAATCAAATTTATGATTAAGTACTTTTCCATCGTTAAATTTAAAGACAAGATCTGCTAATTGATGAAATGATAATAATAAAAATGTAATGAAAAAAATTTAAGAACATTAATGTAATAATGAATAAAAGTTAGGGGCCAATAATACAATTAAAATGTGTAATCCTCTCAAATTTATTCTTTACATATAAAAAGATGGTGGTAGAAGACGATTTTAATTATTTTTGTTTGGAAGTTAATAAATATTTAAAATACAACAACAACAACAACAACAACAATAATAATAATAATAATAATAATAATAATTCCACCTATTCATTGTAAAGGCATGCATGCCAAATCAACCCTAGACCCAGTTCCAAACATAATTTTCACAACTAATCTCTATAAAAAGGTTGATATCATGATTTTATCCTAATTTTGTGTACAAACATGTCATACTCTTGAATTTTACGTCCGGTTTTCATTCCTTTGATTGAGGGAATTATTTTCTTTTTTCAAGAGCTTTGAAAGTAATTATTTTGACCTCTAGATAAACTATATTGTATGGACCACAAGGTAAATTCATGACATATCATTTGGCAACTCTTAGGGCCTGCTTGGGAGTTTTTTTTTCCATCGATTTTGGATGACATCGTTTAAGAGGGGTTGAAAAAAAAAATCGATACTTACTAATTTTTTTGGAAAATGATTTTAGATTTACTTATTAGGTTAATTAGGAGATATTTCAAGTTGGATTTCTATTCAATTTTTCTTAGCAGTTAAAGAAAAAATAATTTAGAGCTTGACTTTTTTAATTTCTTCAACTATTGATAGTCACTTCCAAGATTTTCTCCCTACAAAAAAACAATATATAAATACACACACACACACACACACACTTAGCATGTGTAATTGATTTGTAATTACAACGTATATCAAAAATAATTGACTATTTTCACTTGGAAAATTTTCTCCCTAGAAATATTATATATACTTGGCGTGTGTCATTTGGTTCTGTAATTTCAACATATACTTCAAAAATTATTGACCTTTTTTACTTAGAACATTACATTTATTGCTATCCACAAATAATTACTTGGAATATGTTTAAAAGTAGAATAACAGGGGTTATTAGGTTTTGTTTCTTTCCTGCAATTTATTCCAAAATTTCAAAGAAAGAACCAAATAAATCTAATTTTGTCTTTTGGGGCATGCAATTTTTGAATGATAAGCTAATTTTAACATAATTAACCAAATTTTGTATATTACTATTCTAGTGACGTGTGAGTGAGGGTGACACCACTATTTATTGTTGTTTGTAAATTAAAATTGAGTTTTTTTTTCCAATTATTCATTCATATTCAATAGTTTTTATTCTTTTACGATTTGATAAAAAGATGATATAACATACATATAATTTATACAAATTAATCTCTATGACAAAGATGATAGAAACATGAACATGGAACTAAGGACAAAGTTGACAAATGATAGCTTATCGCCATCTATTTGTCTTTTAGACTTTTGTGCTTCTAATAAAATAAGAATTAAAGTGCTGCGTTTTTGCGGCTGGAGTCTCGACCGCGTTCTTCTGCCTATATTACGGTTAATTCAGTTAGCTAATTAGGCATAGTTTTCATCTGCATCAACAAATCCATTTACCATTTATCGAGAAATGCACTTGAGATTCATAGCAATTAGCTTAATGGATTAAACAGGGTCAACAACAAGGGTTATTTTGTTGAAATGACACATTTTGATTGAGAGTTTTTTCTTTATTTTTTTTGTAACTGTCTCTGTATAAAAATAAGAGGTGAATAAGTTGATATACAATTTTTGTAGGTCCATTAAAGTGTATGATTAATATAAAGTTTGATTATCTATAGTTATAAATTTTCTCAGTATTTAGATGGAGGTAAGGTCTTATGCTCCCTTCAAAGTTTATGTGTCTATCTTATAATAAATTTTCCACAAGCGTCGTGGTTCGATTAGGAAAAAAAAAAAAGATCGCACGATCATATATGGACTCTCAAACGTATCAAGGCAACATGAAAGTTGATGACGTAGCCTCAGTTTTGGAAGAAATTATATAGATTAAATTTATAAATAGATAAAAATAATAAGTGAATAAGTTGATATAAAAAATTTTTAAGTTCATTAAGATGTATGAAAAAATATGAAGTTTGATCATCTATAAGTTATTTATTAATTTTACAAAATGGGTTTTATGGCTTCATTTGAAAATATTGCACCCTTTAGGACAACATTGACAAATAATAAAATAAGCATCAATCATGTAAATAACGTGCTTTCTAACCTGCTACACCACGATCTTCTGCCTGTATTACGGCCAATTCAATTAGCTTAGGAATGTTAACAAAGATGAACCAATGTTGAAAGATTAAGGTTAATCCCAGCAATTAGCAATTTTAATGTTAACAAACATGAACCAATGTTATTGATATCTTTGCAGTTTTTCTTAGACATAATTAAGAAGATATATATTGAAGACTAGACATTATAGTTTAAAAATGAGATATACCAACATTTGACTCGTTCACGTTAGTTTAGAGGTACGAGTCACAAACAACATTGTTTAGTTATTTACTTGTTTGCCAAAATATTCTACCATAAGCATTTATTATGTGATATAGAATAGAGTTGACTAAATATATTCACATCACATTTTCTTATAGTTGCACCACATTTTAATTGTATGAAATATTCAAAACATTTAGTCATTGTCACACTTATGTCCCCAAAATTTTTTCGTTGTATTATTTAGTATTTCATTAATTAATACATATTGTCTCAGATAACCATTCATACAAAGGCATGCATGACAATTCAATCCACGTAGGTATCATGATTGTTAAAACTTTGTCGACTCAATCCCGGTTCCAAAAAAAGTTGGTATCATGATTTTATAATACTTGAATTTTACTTCCGATTTGCATTCCTTTGATTGAGGGAATTGTTTTCTTTTTTCAAAAGCTTTGACTCTGATTATTTTGACCCCTAGATACTCTACTGTATGGAACGCATGGTAATTTCATGACACACACACACATATATACACACTATATTTTTTGGAGATGTTTTATAATTTTGACAAGTTTTCACAATTCACCATATCGATGGTTTTTAACCGTTTCTCATATTTTCTTCTAATTTTTCCTTCATAAAATAATTATTTCAACCATATCGATGGTTGTTTTCAACCGCCTCGCTCAAGCGTCCAACTAGCAAAAATGTAGAAACTTTTTCATACAATCCATAATTTTGATCTATTAAGACCACTCCAATTTAGATTCCAACATCTACTAGAATCTTGGTTAAACTCCAACATAAAAAAAAAGTGTATGTTGTTAAGAATTGAAATCAGCAATCAATTAAGTTAATTGTACAATCCTTGTTGACAACCTTGTTGTTGTCAAAATTAGAACAGTTGATTTAAAAAATAGTTTTTAATTGTTTTAAAAATGGAAGAATGTGATGTTTTTAAATGTAAAATTATCAACCAGGGTTTAACGGCTTGCTCTTCGGTACTGATAAAACACAAAACAAATGGGTTGAAAAGATGACAGATTTGTATAACTTAATTGTTCTGTGTATGACAAATTTTATTTATTTTTGTTTGGATGTTAATATTTTAAAAAAAAAATAATAATTTCACCTAATCATATAAAGGCATGCATGACAATTCAATCCACGTAGACGACTCAAGCCCGGTTCCAAACAGACCTTTCACAACTAATCCCTATAAAAAAGTTCGTATCATGATTTTATCCTAATTTTATTTCCGATTTACATTCCTTTGATTAAGGGAATTTTTTTTTTTTTTCAAAAGCGTTGAATATGATTATTTACTATAATGTATGGAACTGTAATTTCATGACCTATCATTTTGCAAATCTTGGGGCTTGCTTGGGAGGTTATTTTATTTTATTTTTTTTGTTTTCCGATTTTGGATGATTGTTTATGAGGGATTGAAAATTCGATGCTTGATATTTTTTTTTTGTTTGGAGATGTATTGTAGTTTTGACCAGTTTTCTCACTCACCATATTGACGATTTTTTGCCATTTCTCATATTTTTTTTCTAATTTTACCTTTATAAAGTAATTATTTCACCAAAATATTTTGTTCAAAGTAACTTGTAAATAAAAAAACAAAAAACTTACATTACAATTAAAAAACTACTTATAAGAAAATATTATTTATAAAAAAATTATTTTTGTGTAAAAAAATATTTATAAATTATAAATGTTACTAATAAGAGAAAATTTCACTTATAAGTAAAAAATTTACTACTTGATAAGTCACTTCAGTGTATGTTCACAATGGAATTAATCTAGAGTGCCTCAATAATACTAAAGAGACAACTTTCATTGTTTATAATGAAACATTGACTAACGATACAATTTGATAAATTTAATATCTTTCGCACATTGTCTCTTTTAGACTAAATTAGATGGCAAAATCACTTTGTATCATGTTTAAATACAATAATTTATTAAGAAAAAACTAATTCCGTTAAAAGATGATTAGTATAATGAAAGCTAAAGAAACTATTAATGCATTCACTCTTGCCATTCTCATCATCACCATACATCCTTCTGGCTCGTGGTTAATTTCAGGTTCTTTACTTAAAAGGTTATTGCAGAAATTTATTACCGTACACCAAATTCGAGAAATTCATAGAATATATTTAAAAGCAAAAACTTGATATATTCCCTTATCATCAAATAGTAATGTAGTACATCCTAGATCACTATGATGGGAGTGAACAAATATTGCCCTTAACGAATATAAATTAATTTCCTTCTGCTGTCACTGTTTTGATTTGCACTCACAATAAAAAAACTAAAGCCTATAAATAGCTCTTATAACTTCTTCAAATCCCATCTCTCCCATTCTCCCTCTCTGCCTCACGCACACATATAATG
>CAIGRP010026756.1:0-36694 GCA_903798385.1 Fraxinus cuspidata | reverse complement strand
AGCTCAATTTTTTAACTGTGCTTGTAAAAAAAAAAAAAAACTGGACTTGGCTGGTCCAGCCTCCCCTAAAATTGCCCAATTAATTTTTTTAAATGGGTAATCGGTTTGAGGTGGGGCACCGTCGCTAAATATCATACCCACCCACCCCGAATCGGGTCATTAAAATCAAAATCATAACCAAGCCATTGCACCATCGGTTCGGTTTTTTTCGCCCCATTCGGTTTAGTTAACCGCAATTTTCGATTTTAACAGTTCAAATTGACGTCCCTATCTAGCAAGCAATTCTTTGCCATTGCTCCACCACAAGACACCAAGGCACAGTCATACAGTCCCCATCATCCTTCGCCTATCCGTTTGTAGATGGATGATACTATTGGTTGAATTGAGGCTANCTATCTAGCAAGCAATTCTTTGCCATTGCTCCACCACAAGACACCAAGGCACAGTCATACAGTCCCCATCATCCTTCGCCTATCCGTTTGTAGATGGATGATACTATTGGTTGAATTGAGGCTATGCAATTGTAGCTATCTCAGAAACAATACGAGTTGAAATTGAGGAATCAAGAAAAACATGATGGAATCCAGCATCAACTTGATCAACTGCATGTATCTAAGACTGATCAATATTAGCGATTGCAGAACTCAATGTATAAACAGTGTCAATATCAGAATGAGTTCTTCTCGGTGTTGGCCTCTGCATACCCACATATGTCATTTCCCCCACAACCTACATTTTCATATCATCCGGCCAGACAGGATCCGTCTCATCAAGGCGATGGCGATGACACCTACTGATGTTTTCAAGGAGTTCTACCCCTTCTTTGTATTTATTTTTACATTGGGGACAATATACATTTTAAGTTTGGGGAAAGTAAATCAACAGGGTTAATTGATATTGTTTTTTGTTTCGTAGGTGTATGTGTGTGATATTATTTGATTATGTGTGAAAAAAATTAGTATGTATGCTTGTGTGAGTTGGATAGTTTGTTGGCTATGATGAATATACTTGAAAGCATGTATTGATTTGTGGACTGTGGATGAATCATATGCGTAGTTGAATTTTCTGCTTATCCATGTGAAACGGTATTATTTTTATGTACGATAATTGAGTATAGTGTCGTACAAGAATAAGAAGATTCATATGTATATGCTAAATAAATGACTTAGATGTTTAATACCTTAACCCTTGATTCCCAATATCATTTAACCTTATATACATAATAATTTGAGATGTTCTATCTGGTGAAAGAGGCGATTTAAGATTGTGGTAATTCCGTGCATGTGAAAATATTTGTGTAGAGTGTCTTTAACTTTCTAGTATAAGCTTGCTGATAACCAAATGCTGGGATCTAACTCTTTTAAATTTTTCTTTTCTTTTCTTTTCTTTTCTTTTATAGAAAATAAGCATTGCACTTATTGACGCTAATGCCTCATGTTGTCACCTTTTTTACTCAAGTTAGCAAGTCCGTAGGGGTCTCTTAAAATCGATACCCTTTGGTATTCAAAAGTCAGAAAGTCGCCAACTAAAAGTTCGTTACTGGGGTCAAGAAGAGAAAAATGGTGAGGTCAATATTGAGCTGAAAAGAAAATATCAAAGAGAAAAAATTATATGCAAGGGTAAAAGTAATAATTGATTGCTAGGAGATTAGACAACTAGTGGGTTAAAATCACCGAGTAAGAAAGTATATGCAAAGGTGCAAGTAATAAATTGTTGACGTTACTAGTTAGACTAAACCAAATTTGAGTGGTGTAAGGAACTGATCAAACAAATGAAACTTTAGTATTACAACTTGGGGAGAGAATGAAAGAAACAAATTTGGGAGAGTGTGAATCCTACAAGTGTAGAAAGGACAACAACTTACTACAGAGGGTTGGGATATGAACTAATTTGTGAATGTACGGGATTATATTTGATTCCATATAGCACACTCGTTTTGCATTGGATAAATAGAAGTTTAATTCTTGTATTGTGATTTTGAAACCGTTCATGGGTTGATATAAAGTTCTTGATACTAAGCTAAAGAGCAAGCAATTTGACTAAATTTCTGTGGTAAGATTTTTAGTACTAATTTGTGTTGTATTTGCTTGGGGACTAACAAACTGTTAAGTTTGGGGGCATTTGAAGAGTGTGTTTTAATCACGAGTTTTATTCTCTTTTTATTAGTGTTGTTTTGTAGAAGTGATGAGACAATGCAATTGGGAAAAGAAAACAACAACAATACCATTGACATGGTAACAAAAAGGGCCAAATAGTCAAGTCGGGATATCGAGGAAATAAGAGTGGCACCACGAAAGCCAACCATCAAAGGTGTGGTGCAGCAGAAGTTGACAGAGGTGTGACAGCGCCTGTATACATTGGTTTTTTTTTTTTTTTGGCCGTTTTGAAACCCACAAGAATATCTATATTCATACAACCATGGAGAGAACTATAAAATAGACATTACTTGGCACTTTTGGAGAGAGCACACTTTGAGAAAAAAGCACAGAACGAGAGATCGAAAAGCAAAATTCATAGGAGGAAATCATCAAGGAAATCAGGTTTGAAGCGTTGATTGGAGGAGGAAAAAGAAGAAGAAGATCTTGGTGCAAGATTAAATTCTTTTTTACATCTTTATTCAAAGAATTAGGTGATGTATTCCAAGAAAAATTGTTGTGTTTATTTTTACATTATAAGTAACTAATTTTCATATTATGGCAAACAATGTAATCGACTTGTGATCCTTTATTCTTTTATTCAAGATTTCAGTGATTTATTCGTATATGTAATGGTTTTACTATAAGTTTAATGCATTGATCTAATTGATCACTAATTTGATGATTATGTGAGTCTCTTATGAATCGAAAGGTGAGCTTGAAATTTACACCATATAGTAAAATCAGGTAAATCAGTATAACGTGTAGAGATACATATACTAATTATTGCGGTTATAATATGAATTCTTAGAATTAGTGTTTCGTTTAATTAAGGTTGATCCACGTAGAGATATGGAATTGAATTAGTTAAATAGGTTCAATGAGAACTCGAGAATGGTAAATNAGATACATATACTAATTATTGCGGTTATAATATGAATTCTTAGAACTAGTGTTTCGTTTAATTAAGGTTGATCCACGTAGAGATATGGAATTGAATTAGTTAAATAGGTTCAATGAGAACTCGAGAATGGTAAATTGAATACCATAAAAGAATTCGATAGAACATTACATTAGGTTAACATAATTAACTTAATTTGTGGAGAACTATTGGGAGTAAGTGGTTAAAAATTTTGATTTCACTTGGGCCAATTTAACATTCATTCAATCCAAATTCATTCAACCCCTTTTTCATGTATATTAATAATCGAATTAATCTATTGTAGCTAGTGATCTATTCGGACAATACTAATCATATTCATATACCCAAATTTACTATATCTCTATGTAAGTTCACACACATATAAATGCATTTAATTTTAGGAATTGAATCATGATTCCATAATTGACAAATTATTTCTCGATCTCTTATAACACATATGGTTTATTGCAATATATCTCCTCTCGGTCTCAATATTGTTCGTAAATCAATCAATTGGTAATCAAGCAATTGAAGTATTAAACACACAATAAACAATCAACACTTAATCAAATTGCGTGAAATCTTCAAAATTAAATAAATATTAAATTTAAGTTACATCGTTTATCCTAACAATAAATTATTTAATCAATCATAATTGAGAAATTAAATAATAAAAAGATGAAAAATTCCATCGAGTTCAATACAAAAAATAAAGAAACAAACCATAGCGATTATTAGTTCTTGGCATCCAATTAACAATGTTTCGTCAATCTCCTCTTCCAAGCTTGTATATCTCTCGGCCAATTTCATTATTCAACATTCAAATTCCAAGTTGAGATATAAATCTTGAGGATTCAATACATTTGAACGTGTAATTTAATTTTAAGATTGTATTTCTAGCCTCCTCTAATTTTGGAATGAAAGATTCCTATTTATAGACTTAAATTAGGTCTAAAATAGAGTTTCAAAAGGATTAGGAACTATTATCTTATTTCAATTAGGATTATTCAAATTGCTGGAATTTATACTGACTTTGCAATTTGGTCCTCGTTTCTTCTTTCTTGTTTGGATTAAATCCTTAAATTTTGCAACTGAGATTCTTCAACTTTCATCCGTTTTCATCCAAAGCCGGGTTTTCTCCTAAAATAACTAAAAACATACAAAAGTAAAGTATCTAGTTCATAAAATTACTTTCAGAAGCCATTTTTTGACGGTAAAGATAAGTGTAATATTTACACTTTTTAATATGCTCTGAAATTGCATGGTTTTGAATCATGAAATGTTGTTACAGTATTTGGACGCCTATGATTTGAATAATGAAATGTTCTTGTAATTGAATTTCAAGTATTCACTTGGTGGTCAATCGAGGAGCCTGCAATTGCATTCATGATGCATGAAAGTTGAGCTTTCTGTTGAAATGAAGATTCTCAGCTTTTGTATGTTTTTGTACTTATTTTCGATCTTCTTTCGTTAGACTCTTATCTACAACATTTTATTAACGAGCATATAACACGCTCATTGCATGTGATTTGTAACGATGTTGTGAGATTTTTTGGCATTCAGTTTATCATTAGAAGACTTGCCAAAGCAATTATTCTTCTTTGGTGTTTCAACCCAGAAAATATGAGAATAACTTTATCATAAGACTTTAGCATAATATTATCAATTTCAACGAATAATGACTTAGAATGTATTAAAATTAATACAAAAAATTTACATCAAGCATGTCCTCTCATTAGTCTATTTTAATTATCGGTTGAGTATATTTATAACTAGTAGGCAATCACGTAGTATAATAGCGTCTGGGAGTGTTACTATTTCACAAAGAATTGATTTTTGTACCATTGGAATGGAGCCCACCTCGGCTAGTCTGTAGACGCCCACAAATTTTGACCATTTTAATATGATTTAATTTTGTCAATTGTCATTATTTTCCTTCATTTCTTTGTAAGTATAAAATTATGGAGGGATCCACATTATTTGACAATTCAAATGATCACCGTTATAAATCAATAATGATGGCGACATAAGGACCCACCGCATTTTCAACGATTGAAATTTTGCTTAAAATATTGTGAGAATCCCACCGAGACGGGCGCATAGTGTACAATATGTAAAAGACAAAAAAAATCATAAATATATCTGAATATGTTTGGCTAAGCTTTAAAAAGTTAAAATTACAAAGATTTTGTTATTTGTACATAAAAAAAATATACATAATATAATGTAAAGGGAAAAAATTGATCATATTTTAAATTGAAAAATATTAAAGTGTCATATGACATTACGTAATTCATGAGGTAAAAGTTGCTTTTTAAAAGTCTTATCTTTTAAGTAAGTAATTTATTCACCTATAATAAGTTGAAACTTATGTGTAGTGTGGCCAAACAAGACCAAATCAGTCAAAATCATAGCCAAAGGGAGTCAGCTGGCGCACATTCCGTGTCAGAAAAGAACAAGAATACTGAAGAGACGTTTTAGATCTTCTATTTGCTATATTTGCTCCTTCGAAGAGAAATTTTAAGAAGAAAAAATACACGCACAAACTCACATAGTGAGATTGAGAAATGGAGTGTTGGGAGTTGATGCCAAAGATTGAATTACATGCTCACCTCAATGGCTCCGTCAGAAACTCCACTCTACTGTATATCTAATCCTGCCTCAATTAACTGTCAATAGTTAATTTTTTTTCCTCTTGTAGTTAAAATGAAAAGCTCATCTTCGTGCACAAAATTAGACATCCTTGTTGACCGAAATTATTGGATTTTGTCAAATTTTTGGATGGTGGTTTTTGTTTGTGCTGACATATCATTTGTTGGATTTTAATTTGTATACAGTGAATTTGCTGTAGAAATGGGTAAAAGTGGCACTATTGTTTTCTTTTTTTTACTCGTATTTAAAAAGAAATTTTTCATCTTCGCACGCAAAATTAGACACCCAAATCTTCAATTAAATTGTTGTATTTTGTAACATTTGTGGATTGTCGGTTTTAGTTTGTTTTGACATATCATTTGTGGTTTTAATTTTGTATACAGCGAAGTTGCTGGAGAATTGGGTAAAAGTGAACATACATTTTTTTTCTCATAAAAAAAAAAATCTTCATACACAAAACCAGACATTCGTATGTTGAATCAAATTATTGTATTGATATTCTGTCATATTTGTGGATGGTGTTTTTTTAGTTTGTTTTGACATATCATTCGTTGGGTTTTAATTTTGTACACAGTGAACTTGCTGGAGAACTGGGTAAAAGGGGCACTGTAGTTTTTCCAGATGTGGAGAATGTAATATTGAAAAGTAAACCTTTTTTTCTGAAACATTTGTACTAGTAACTTGTTAATCTCATTTTGCCATGAATTTTGACCTAGTAATTATTCCATCGCTATAAATATAGATGATCGTTCACTCCGTGAAGTGTTCAAGATGTTTGATTTGATCCACGTTGTTACTACTGACCATAAAACTGTCACAAGGATTACCAAAGAGGTTTGCTGATTTCAACAGTTTATTTGATTTGAGCTCCAGACTTTTCACAAATGTGTTTGCATTTTATGCCTAATTACAGGTCATTGAAGATTTTGCTTCTGAAAATGTTGTCTATTTGGAACTAAGAACCACTCCAAAGGTATATATGCTACTGCTATTAGTTAATGTTACTGTGGGATCCAACATCCATCAACATGAAAGATAACTACTATTGGATTTCTTTAGATTGAGTGGCACAATATATGGCAATGTTGCCTTGTAGAATTTAAGCCTATGTGATAACTACTATTGGATTTCTTTAGAATGGATGCCACAATCTATGGCAATGTGCCTTTGTGATAGTCTGTGTTGTGAATTTGTGATTTCTAATGGCCACTTTGATATGTAAATACCTCATTTCCACAACTTCCTAAAATGCAGAGGAATGATTCAAAAGGGATGAGCAAGCGCTCATACATGGAAGCAGTTTTAGAGGGCGTAAGGGCTGTCAGTATGGTGGAAGTTGATATTTCTCGTGAATTGTTTGCAGAATCTCCTGCTGTAAATGAAACATGTAATAGAACTGGAAGGAAGAAGATATTTGTGAGATTTCTTCTCAGTATAGATCGTCGAGAGACCACTGAAGCTGCAATGGAAACTGTACGTTGAGTATATTTGGTACACACCATTGGATTTGGAGTGTACAGGACAGTTACAACATATAAAATTTTGATTTCCTTTTTTTAGTAGTGTTGAATACTGTCGAGTCCAACTTCCGGAATACCATTACTGTAATGTGATAACTGAGAAGTAGGTATCTACATTGTTCAAATGCTTGAGGGTTTTAATCCTGTGTTCTTTGTGAAGGTTAACCTTGCTTTGGAAATGAGGCGATTTGGGATAGTGGGTATCGATCTATCTGGCAACCCCTTCGTTGGTGAATGGTATCTCTACCAGTGGTTTTATACGAAACGTAATCAGTATTGTTTTCTTGTTCCTGTAGAGGTAATAGTAAGTAGTAAATCTCTGATTGTAACAGGTCAACATTTTTGCCAGCTCTAGAGTTTGCTAAGATGCAAGGACTTCCAATTACTCTGCATTGTGGCGAGGTGCATTTGATTTGCATCTCTTCTAGTTTTCTTCATGGTGCTATTGCTAGAATAACTCCAAATAGTTTATTTCCGTAACTTAGTGCTTATAGGTGCCCAATCCAGAGGAAATTCTTGCAATGCTAGATTTTCTTCCGAGGAGAATTGGACATGCTTGTTGCTTTGAAGATGAAGAATGGGAAAAGTTGAAGTCGTCCAAGATTCCGGTCAGATTTTCATACCCATTACTCCATTATTCTTTTTTAAATAGGATATGCATTTCCCTTTCATTACATAATTGAGGATAAAAAATGTAGCACAATCTGCCCTGTTATCTTTTGATTTCATTATATAGTTAACTTTGGTTGCATTTTCCTTGTTTAACCAGATTAATTCTGTTATTTATTACGACCATCCTTGGCGGATAGAAAAAAAAGAAGTAATTTTGGTCGATTATCTTGAGATAGATTACTATTACCAACATTATTCTTAAAATCATATTGTTTTGTGGTAGTAGTAGACCATCATTGTCTGCTACAATTCATGCCTCATGCGTGGATTTTTGCCTGCTGATATTTTCATGTATTTTTATTTCTCCATTCTTACAGGTTGAGATTTGTTTGACATCCAACATCAAAACTGAATCAATCTCTTCCCTGGATGTCCATCATTTTGGTTAGATATTTTAATTGTCTGAATACCATCTGGGCATTTGTATTTTAATCCTGGGTAGCAATGTATGACATGCTTGGTACCCAGAGGAAGATATTAAGGCAAAGAAGTTAAAATTGATATGTGTATTACACATACAATGTTGTCCACTACGGTGTATCAAACATGCACATATTTGATTCTTGATGAATTTGAATAATTACCATTTCCATTTTGTAACAGCACAGTTTCTGTTTTGCAGCTGAATTATATAAATCAAATCACCCCTTAATCCTTTGCACCGATGATGTTGGGGTTTTCTCTACGAGCCTATCTGCTGAATATGCCCTTGCCTCGTCTACATTCGGTGGGTGTTATATATTCTGTTTATGTGATCTAATGATATTTCTGCATCATTTTGACCTTTATACATGTTTTCGAATAACAAGGTATCGGGAAGAGGGAAATGTTTCAGCTTGCAAGGAAGGCCATTAATTTTGTTTTTGCTGGGGATGAAGTGAAACAGAAACTGGAGGAAATATTTGCTTCAGCTGCTAGAGGGCTGGATTTGTAATTGGAATTTCATACGAGCAAAGCAAAATCAAACCAAAATTCAACTCTCAACCTTTCCCAATCTTCCAAAATCCCCACTTGTGACAATTCACTTCCTCAGGACCTCATCATCCTCTCAACTATACTACTTTCGATCACTTCCTTTTGCTCTCAAACGGCAATTCACACGATGTCGTTTTTCGTCCGAAAGTTGAAGAATTTTCATTTCTCACGATCATCCTCTCGAGCTTCTTTTCGGTACTCCTACTAAACTTGCTTGTAGTTTGGTATTGATTAACTAGTTATGGCTTTATGCTTTTTTTCTCTCTATTTGAAGAGTTGGAGTACTTATTTTTGGTTTATTTTTTTCTTAGTTTTATTTACTTGCTTGGTTTTGAAAATATATGGTTTTCGAAAATTGGGTTTTTTGGGTTTTCCTTTGTTTTCTTTTTTTTTATTGAAAATTCCTTTATGGGTTAATTTTGACTAAATGGAAAATGGAATTGGTAGATTACATGGAAAATTGGTCCACTAAATAAGATAAAAATAAGTAGGGAAAAGAAATGGATAATACTTTTATAGAAACACGCCAACACCATAAATCAATATCAAAAAAATCCTAAACCAATCGTTTCTTTTAGAATGACAAAGCAAATGAATTTTTCGCAATTTCAAAGTAGGCCATCAAAATAATTGAAAAGAAATTAAAACTCAAATTTTAAAATTGAAATGCAAGTCAAAAGGGGTCTTAGTTTTGAACTATAAAGGACCTAAAACCATTACTTGGAGAGAAATATTTGTCAGAGAAAAAATTACTTAAAAGGTAACTTGTGAACTTGGAGATATGTTGGCTAACTTAAAAGGTAACTTGTGAACTTGGACATATGTTGGCTAACTTAAAAGGTAATTTTAAGTACTTTCACTATGTTTTTTCAAGCTTAGCCAAAAGTGCTGGATGTTGTTAGGCTATAAGTAGGGGTGACTATCAAGCCAAATAGCTCATCGGGACTCTGCCCATAGACGGCTTTGGCTCTTTTTGGGGCGAGTCTGAGCACGAGCCAACTCGTGAGCAATGTCCACGAGTTAGGCTCGGCGTGGCTCGCCGAAAGTCGTCGTTTGGTCACTTTAAGAAAAGTTTCTGTCACACATTGAATTTTTTTCCCTCTATAAATACCTCACAATTACGAACTGTCTTTTTTTTCACAACAATCAACAAACTATCTACTCTCTTCTACATTCTCTCTACAATCAAATTACTATCAATTCTATTCCATACACATGCACATTCTATTACGATCAAATTTCAATTCTATTATATACATTCTTTAAATTCTATTATCTACATGATCCAATTTATATTTTATATTTATTTTCTACACTACATTTTTTTTATATACACTGATGCACATAGATTCTTGTGATTTTGTTTAGGGCTTGTTCGATGGCCACTTATCTATGACACCACAATCTCAATTTTCAATGAATTTGTCGATCTCAATGGCATCCCCATCTCCAACGATTTGTTGAGAATGGGAATTCACGTTGCTCATAGAAGTAGGAATCCAATTGATTTGGATGACATAGATGAAGATGTTGGCGAGAGGAACTACAAATTTCCCATACAGGGGGAAACGAAAGAGAAAAAAGCTTCGGAGTGTTGGGAACATTTTAAATTGATTTCAACGAGTCGTACCTTTGACGGAGTTCAAGAGTTTAAGGCAATGTGTAAATTCTGTCAAACGCGATTGGCATGGCAAATTGGCATCGCACCGCCCACCTCAACCGTCACTACGCCAAATTTACGGTCAAACATGAGCTTGTGGTGAATCTCAAACACGACTAGCCTCTAGTGCTCCTTTTTCCAGTGGCGATTCTTCAACACTAAGAACATGAATGTATTTGGAGGAAACAACTCGTGAAGGAATAGTGAAGTTCGTTATCGGTGCTGAGTTGTCGCTAAGCATAGTGGACAACAACCTTACATAACGTTGTGAAATTACGAACAAAAATACCCTATTGTTTCATCATTACAAAAGATCTACTAACAACTTTGGTTAGTACTGTAGTTTGTGAGTCTTCTTTTATTGCAGGTAAGCGAACTCTGTTCGATGTCAGGAGCCGACTGAAAGAAAATATTTTGGAAATACTGATGTGCATAAAGGATTGACAAGATGTTCATTTTCAAATCAACATAAGTATGAGAAAAATTGTGCAATTAGGTAAATGCTTTAATATCATATAATAAAACTTTGTTAATTTTTTTATAATTTTTGATTTTTTTTTAAATATTGTACACGCAACAAGTTATTCATGAACAATTTTAACTATGCCTCTTAAAATTAAGTAACCGATCCCAAATCCGAATAAGAGGATGAGGGTTTTCAAAATAATTTTAAAAAAAAAAAAACAAATTTCAATTCAATTTATTATCTATACATTCTACTTCTACAACTTTATACATTTCATATTCATATAATTCAATTATTTAAATCAAACCTCATTTGTTTTCTCTTCCTTAAACCACTCTTGTTTAAATATTCATTCTCGTCCTTCTCGATTTCATATTATCAGTGTCATCTCCAACTTTTTGAGAATCGTCCATACAACCAAATCTGGATATTGTTCATACATTATGGTTGTATGGACTTCTCAAGAAGTCGGAGATGGCATTGATAATATGAAATTGAGCAAGGAATAGAATGATGATTTAAACAAGAGAATATAAATAATCAATTTTCTGAAATTCTAGGTATGATCCCAAGCCCCTAGAAAAGGAGGAAGTTTTTGAAAAACAATGTCGAGCTCGTAGGCCAAGTGGTACGAGCTACGAGCTCCAATCAAGAGCTCAAGGTTCAAGCCGAGCTTAGCTCTTGAGAGACGAGCTGAGCATAGAAATATAAATTCTAAATTGATGTTTGTCACTTTTATTAAAAATTGATGTTTGTCACTAAAAAAAGTGATAGAAATCAAGAAGGTGACTGAAAAGTGAAAAACACTTAAAGAAGTGACAAAATTCAAAAAAGTGACAAATTTTTTTAAAAAAAGTGACAAATTCAAAAAAGTAGCACAAATTAAAAGAAGTTATAGAAACTAAAAAAGTGACAAACAATAAAAAAAAAAAGTGATGAACACTCAAAAAGTGACAAAATTCAAAAAGAGTGACAAACTTAAAAAAGTGACAAAAATTGAAAAAAAAAAGTGACAAACATTCAAAAGTGACGAAAAAAAAATTAACAAAATAATATGATGGTGATTTTCTCGTTGACAAAAATCCATCTATAATCAAATTCGTGCAAGATAAGAAAACATCCTTATATAAAGCAATTTTCACTTTCCACGCACATCCAACCACTTCAACATTTATTTGCAATAGTATTTGCATACTGCTTGTAGCTACGCTAGTTCAACTTTAAGGTATAACATGCCAAAATTCTGCTCTCAAAGGATTTCTATTCTCATGTTATAATTGATGATCAACTCATTTGATGACTCTACATTATAGTTATGGAGTATTATTGTTTCCTAGTATTAGTCTCCATACTCATAACCTTGCTATGGTAGAACTATGATACATGATTTTTCCACTTTATTCTTGTGGAATTACGAACAATACATGCAAGAAAGCCTCCAGCACACAGAATGTCAAGGCCATCGGTAGCTTACATAGATTAAAAGATATATAAGAAGACTAAAATTTTCAAGGACTAAAGTGGCAACCACCCTCCACTTTGCAGCCAGAGAAACAGGGATTCACCAAGTTTTTTTCTAAAGTTGAGTAGATTTAGAATTCCCCAATATCCATTAAACATGTGATAATGATTAAAAATATGTTTGTAACATACAACAATCAAAAAGTGGCTTATAACACCATCCATTTGTGCAGCACCAGTAATCACGTTCTTAACATAATCAACCACCTACAACTGTACCAAATTCCAACCCAACCAATCAGCCACCTCAAGTCCCACCACCACAATATCCGCCATATCCAGTAGCAAGTCCATCCCATCCACTAGCATTGCCATCTCCACCACCGGCACTTCCTCCGGCTGTACCTCCACCACCAGTAGTTTCACCACCAACACTTCCACCGATTGTACCTTCACCACCAGTGGTTTCACCTTCACAATTTTCATTGTTTTCGGGTTAATGCTCTCGATGATGAATCCATCATTTGGTACCCTTCTTCTTATAATAGGAAGGGTTGGAAAAAAAGCAATATAACCTGCAATGGCTACTGAATAGCCTCCTCTCACTTTCTCGGCTACGAAGCTTCTGACATTTGAATGAAATTAGGAAACAAAATCAGACTCGGCAAATTACACCATGTGATTGGAAAATACAGGCGTGATCGAATGGGCTTAGATTTTTACTTTCTATTGCTGAATTTCCTAACCTTGCGATGGAAATGCACAATGTTTCCTTTTGTTCATTTTAGTCCCTAACTTCCTCCTTTTGTTCAGCTTAGTCATTTCTTATTTGCAACATGGATCCTTATCTTTAAATCTTTATATTTCGACACTCACCACCACAATTGGTCCGTAATTGATCCATTGCAATTTAAAAGTTTGCAATTAAGTTCTTAAACTTTTCAAATGTTGAATTTAACTCTCAAAACTTGTGATTCTCTTTCGATTTCTCCCTTAATTCTTCATATTGAACAATTGCAGATTTGATTGATTATAATTGCCCCGAATCAACTCTAATTTTACATTTTTCACACTAAATGTATCCAAGTAGGAGTTTTACCTACAATTAACATATTTTACAATAAAATTAAGTAGATATTTACTTAATTAAAAATAAATAAACAAATATAGAAACTCATGTAAGTCTATAAAATACATTTATCACACTTCCAAACTTAAAATATTGTTCATTTCGAGCATGACTATCTTAAACACACAAGCAAACAAACCGAAATATAAATATATTAGATAACTTTGTCGAACTCGAATCAAGCATTGAAAATATTTGACAATTCATAAAATGTTCATAAGTAATGCCATCAAAATTTGTTTTCACTTAACCCATGTTTGATTAATGTGTTTATAATCATCATGAATTTTTAAGTTGGTTATTTTTCGATCCTTAATAGTCAAATATCCATTTTTTCCCTTTTGGGATGCACACCTCCACTTGTCTTTTAATCTTTTATCCGGATATTCTTTCTAAGATTGATTTTCACGACAATTATTCCTTTCTCGATTAAGTTTATTTGGGTTTCATCAATGTAAGTCACTACCTCAATATGTAATGATTCATTCAAGATTTAAATGTTCCAACCTTTAAGTTTCAACTGGGATAATAACCTCACTAGAAATATAAATTCTAAATTAAATATTCAAGGTTTAGCCGGACAAAAACAGTTCTTAAGAGTTATTTTGTCATTGCTCAAAATAATTTGATGTGTTCTTTCTTGTGTATATTTTTAGAATATTTTATTTGGTTTTTGGATGTAGTTTCCACTCTCGTTGCATGCAGCCTTTTGTTCCGACAAATCGTCTCCTAAATATTGATGATGAATATGGTTTGATTGCTCAAACTTAGCTCTACACTATAATATATGTAACTTTTTTCCTACGTGACACGATTAGTGCAATGCCTTTATTTTGTGGGACGAGTAATTGAGATCAATTCGCAATGTATGGTTATTACCTAGATTCAACATGTGAGTCAAGATCACGCTCTACAGTTTTCAACAAGTATGAAATCAACACCTATCTCAATAGCTCCAAATACTGGATCAACCACCCCCAAACTAATCATTTCTATTGATTAATCATTTGTATTATATATTATGCCCTTGCTTGGGCCAGAATTTGATAAGAAAGTGTATTTTGAAATTGTGATTTTTTTGGAGAATGTGGGATTAATAAAGAAGGAAAAGTTTTCAATTTATGTGTAAAATTATTTGAAGAGAGAATGCGTGATTGAAAATGAATCTTTGAAAAAATGGAAGCCAAACATAGGTTATGATCTTGGTTCTTTAATCTAAGTTCAAAATCAATTCAACTTATTCTATCAATACACTCAATTCAAAAATGCATCATGATTAACATGGCTATTGTTCTCTAAATAATACAATCTCTTAGAGAAGTATAAAAAATTGCAGAGTTGCATAACCTATTCACAATTCATGAATCATATAATTTCAAATAATCATATTCACGAGTCGGCGAGATTATCCAACTCAAACAATCACAAGAATAAAAATAAAATTTACGAACTTTTTCAGAACTTGTGATTCTCCTCCGACTTCTCCTTAATTCTTCATATTAAACAATTATAAATTTGATTGATTATCAATAGCTCCAAATCAACTTCAATTAAGCTCTAATTTCACATTTTTCACTCCAATTGCACCCATGTTCATTGTAGTCTGGATTTTACCTACAATTAGTATACTTATTACAAAATTAAGTAGATATCAATTAACAATAAATAGAATTGTGTTAGTTGTACGTTCTTGGATGACATTATGAATGATATTGTGTGACGTGTTTGAACAAGCGTTGTTAAAATCGATGGCTCATAGTGTTACCACGTCAAACAGTGTCATCCATGATATCAAACTTAATGTACATGTAGCAAAATTGAGTAAAATAATAGTGTGTTTTTAGTTGCAAAGTTAATACTTTCCGAAAAAGGAAAAGAAAATTTATCCTGCTGGACGACGTCGTTGGGACTTCGTTTCACATCGTAAAACGGCTCCTTCCACCAACACATAAGAACTCCGTCACCGCCAAGTGCAACAAACAATAACAGACGGGTGCCGCACGCACATTGGCATTGGCAATCCGTCTGGATGGAACGATCTCGTATATATATGTAATTTATACACTCGATCAATGCGGTAAATCTTTTCATTTTTACACACTCAATATGAAATAATTTCTACTGCTAAATTCACCAATGCGGATTCACTCAATCCGCATTATTGACTCCATTATAATCAGATCGCTACATTGTTAATTAAATAATTCAAGAAAATTTAAGAACTTGAATCCTGATCTGAAATCTATTATTGGTATCGATGTCCTGGGGATTGGGTTGGAAGCGTCCATCGGAAGTATTTCATCTGATATTGAGTTACGGTTCCGACGCAGACAATCTTGATGACGTCACGCCGACGTCATCTCGATCGTCATCGGCCGCCTCCCCATTCTCCGCCTCCTCTCCTACCTCGTCGTTGCAGGATGTCGGGGACATCGGCCACCAGGAGCAACTAGGGTTTAGGGTTGACCTTGAATGGAACGCCAGCGACGATGAGGATCAAGTTGCTTTGAAGCTTCAGTCGCAGGTAATGGTCGCCTTGCCTTCACCTCAAGATACTGTACAAATCGAATTGAGGGAGAGGGGCAAAACTGGTGAGAGCAATTCGAAAAGTGGGATTGATGATGGGGCTCATTTGGCTAATGGGGATGATGGCGGTGAGAGTGATTTGAGGAATTCGCAAGGGGATGGGGTGGAAGTGGAAATGAGTGTGGTGAAGAGGAGGGAGCCGTTGAAGGGGATGATAATGTGGAGGGCAGGTGGTTCGGGCCAGCAGAATGATGGCGGGATGGGTGTGTTGGTTAAGCTTATGAGGTCCAATTTCGCCAACACCGCAACAGATGGAGTGGCCATAGGATCTGGCTGTGCTGAACATTGGAGGAATGTCAATGTGGTCAGCCTCTGCGGGCTTGGATTGGCAGTGAGTCCTTTGCTTTCATCATTGTTAGGACAATCGAAGCTGTTGGTGTTTACTTGTTTATATTATGCACGATAATTGATTGGTCTATTCACGAAATAGTATTGCATTTGGGCGAGTGTTGAAATGTTGAGATGTTAAGTCCAAGAAAGAGGCTAAATTTTATGATTTCATTCAACAATTTTGTGTGTGAGTTAGATGATCAATTTCACTTCTAATCTCTGTAGGAAATATAGTACTTTACTTATTTCTTTGTCATGAAATATGTTCTTGTCTTCTAATTTTTTTTTTTGTTTAAGGTAATGATTGAGATTATCAATCACTGTAAATTCGTTTAGTATTACTGTGCCTTGCGGTTAAACTGAGTATTTTGGGTCTGTGTGCCATTCACTAGCATATCATTTAACATGTGTGAATAACAGTTTGCCAATTAGTTTTACCATCTACCCAAATCACTGGCTTGATTTTTGAAGTAGTCAATGTGTTCCAGTCAGAAATGATACAGTTTTGTGCCTCTTTGGTGTTAATTTAACTTAGGTGGTCTTAATGAACAGCTGGTTGCTCTTTCTACCTTAGAGGAACCACTTCCCCTGAATCTTATTAAAGAGTAATTGTCGAAGTAGTTCCACATATGATTAAATATATTTATCATGTTTGTTTGTTATCTTAGGCATTGCCGGTGGAGATAACCCAACTTCCTCTTCTTGAGAAACTATACCTTGATAATAACAGGCTATCAGTTTTGCCACCTGAGCTTGGTGATCTGAAAAACTTGAAAGTCCTTGCTGTAGATTATAACATGCTTGTTTCTGTGCCTGGTAAGATTTGAAAACTTTCTTGGATTTTGATTTCTCTATGCAACTTATATTAATTTAGTTTCACCTTCGACTATATCTAAATCTTGAAAGTAAGCAAGTCAGATGATTACAAACTATACATTGATAAGATATTTTTTCCTTCTTTTGCTAATAAATTTGTTGCTTGTCATGGTTGAAAACTATAAGCAGTTGAATTAAGACAGTGTGTTGGTCTTGTTGAATTGTCCCTGGAACACAACAAGCTAGTTCGCCCTCTTCTTGATTTCAGGTAATTCAGTTATCATCTTACATCTATAACTTTTGTCTGCACTGTTCTAATTTTCATTCTCAAATCTCAGATGGTGTGTAATGTATTTTTCAAAGGCTCTTTACTTCTTGTCATTTTGTTGACAGGGCTATGGCAGAATTGCGCGTTTTAAGGCTTTTTGGCAATCCCCTTGAATTTCTTCCTGAAATTTTGCCGTTGCGTGAACTTCGCCACTTGTCTCTTGCAAACATTAGGATTGTGGCAGATGACAATTTAAGATCAGTAAATGTACAGATAGAGGTATGTAATACAAAAGTCTTGCAATGGTTATTCTGCAGATTACTTGTCTGGTCAGTTTGAAGTTTACTTTTATGTGGGGTTTATTGTAGATGGAGAACAGTTCTTACTTTGTTGCATCTCGACATAAACTGAGTGCCTTCTTCTCTCTCATATTCCGCTTTTCTTCTTGTCATCACCCGTTGCTGGCTTCTGCCTTGGCCAAGATAATGCAAGATGAGGGAAACCGTGTAGTCGTGGGAAAAGATGAGAATGCTGTGCGGCAGCTCATTAGTATGATAAGTAGTGAAAATCAGCATGTGGTATGTTGGAATTTTTAGTCAGATTGCTCATGGTTTTCAGATATGCATTTTCTTATCAGTCAGATGTTTTGCCAGGTTGAGCAAGCTTGCATTGCTCTCTCAGCTCTTGCATCAGATATCCACGTGGCAATGCAATTGATTAAATCTGACATCATGCAACCTATTGAAAGGGTGTTGAAATCTACCCGAACTGAAGAGGTGACGTCAGTCTTGCAAGTTGTGGTCAAGTTGGCTTTTACATCTGATGTTGTAGCTCAGAAAATGTTGACGAAGGATGTATTGAAGTCATTGAAATTACTATGTGCCCACAAAAATTCAGAGGTAAGCTCATTTAATGCGTTTCTCTTTTGCACTTATGGTTAACCTTCTATTTCTTTTCCACTGCAAGTTGACATTCTCTTTCTTCAGGTACAAAGATTGGCTTTATTATCTCTTGGAAACTTAGCTTTCTGCTTAGAAAACCGCCACACCCTGGTTACTTCAGAAAGTCTTCGGGAACTTCTTCTGCGGTTGACAGTTTCATCTGAGTCCCGCGTGAGTAAAGCTGCAGCTCGTGTTATGGCAATATTAGGTGGTTTTTGTGGGTATTTCATTCTTTGTTTTGGATAGGATTTATATCCATAAGCTAACAAGACATATAATCTGTTATTTTAGGAGAAAATGAGATTCTGCGGCGCGCTATTAGAGGCAGGCAGGTACCCAAGCAAGGATTGCGCATACTCACAATGGATGGTGGTGGTATGAAGGGTCTTGCAACTGTAAAGATTCTAAAAGAAATCGAGAAGGGTACTGGAAAGCAGATACACGAGCTCTTTGACCTTATTTGTGGAACATCTACAGGCGGAATGCTTGCTGTTGCTCTTGGAATCAAACTGATGTCCTTGGAAAAATGTGAAGAAGTATACAAAAAACTAGGTCAGATTCCTCTTTCGAAAGAAGAGCTCCAATATTGGCTGTTTTTTCTTTGTTTCTTTCTTTTTTTATTCTTGCCCATTTCATTTTTCCAGGAAAACTTGTCTTTGCTGAACCTGTACCAAAGGACAATGAAGCAGCAAGTTGGAGAGAAAAGTTGGATCAGCTCTATAAAAGCTCATCACAGAGTTTTCGTGTTGTTGTGCATGGATCTAAAGTATGTCATAATACATTCCTCTTTGATATTTTTCAGAGTTGTATCTTCAACTTCACTTGTCCTGAAAAGATAGAATGCATAGATAGTCATGATTGATATGTCGACAAGGGTACGCTTGTGCATTTTTTACAATTTTGTTTTTTGTTTCCCTTCATTTCATCCAAGTCTCTATTTCGCTTCTCTGTTTTACAGACTTCTTGAAAACATGTGTTGAAGTGTTTGCAGATAAAAAAATTGATCATTTTTTATGAAATTATAGAGTGACCCCATATTTTCTTCCAGCACAGTGCAGATCAGTTTGAAAGACTGCTCAAGGAAATGTGTGCTGATGAGGATGGAGATCTCCTCATAGAATCAGCAGTTAAAAGGATTCCTAAAGTTTTCGTTGTCTCAACTCTGGTCAGTGTTATGCCAGCTCAGCCATTTATTTTCCGAAATTACCAGGTATGATTTGAAGATTTTCGTTTTTACTTTATATTCACGTGCGCATTATTTTGACATACTCTGTTTAGTTGTTTTATTGTTATGAACTAACTGAATTTCTCCACCAAGTTCAGTACCCTGCTGGAACACCAGAGGTTTATTCTGCTGGTTCAGAAAAATTGGCAAGTGGTGGGCAAGGAGCAGCAACTGCTGGAGCTCCATTTGGATATAAACGTAATGCTTTCATGGGAAGTTGTAAGCATCACATATGGCAAGCTATAAGAGCATCATCTGCAGCACCATACTATCTAGATGATTACTCTGATGGTACCCTTTCGTGCTCGTTGTGCATTTGATGTCACAGCTCTTCATCTGTTTGATCAGAGTTTTTATGCTTGTTTATGGGCAATATTTCCTTGCCTTTTTTTGAACTTCATTCTCTACAGGTGTATATCGCTGGCAAGATGGGGCTATTGTAGCAAATAATCCTACTATTTTTGCCATACGAGAAGCACAACTATTGTGGCCTGATGCTAAAATTGATTGCTTAGTTTCCATTGGTTGCGGGTCCACTCCAACCAAGGTACGAAGAATTTTTCAGTTTTGTGCAGCTTTTATGCAATGTTATCTTCTAGTTTTTGGTAATATAGTTTTAAGAATGTTTGAGTTTCAAGGAATGTGCCAAAAACTTGCCTGTTATATAAATTAACGAATTTAGTGAATTGCCAAACCTTTGTCCAATAATAAGTTGTTTATGAGAACTTATTCTGGACTTTGAACTTCATCTCTTCTTTCTTCATACTGAAGTCAAAACACAATTTTGAGACTGACCGAGTAAGTCATATTGGATTTTCAGCATGATGACCCAGTAAGTAATATTGACCCCATTGTAAGGGATGGAGGTGGGGTTTGTACGTCATACTGGTTCGATATTGGCAGTGTAATTATTTTATGATTTGCAACAATTGCTTTTTGTCCAGTATGTTGATTTCCTGCTATCTATTATCCTTTTAAATTAGGTTCGCAAGGGTGGCTGGCGCTATTTGGACACTGGACAAGTTTTGATTGAGAGTGCATGCTCTGTTGACCGTGTGGAGGAAGCTTTGAGCGCATTGATCCCTATGCTGCCTAGTGTACAGTATTTTCGATTCAATCCAGGTTAAGTTATGATTTTATATGTTGTATGTGTCATGACTAGGCCTCTGTGTCCAAGCCGTTAACTTACGTACTGTTCGTTATGGGAGAGTTTAACCCATCTTACCCCTCACGGCTTTCTGTCGCGCTCTCCTTAATTCGAACTCAAGATCTCTGCCTCATGAGAGATCTAACTTGAATCCTGGTATTTTGTAACGACCCGAGCCTCGTGCTGGCCATTCTATTACGTATTGTCCACTTTGGGAGGATCTAAGCCCATCTTACCCCTCATGGCTTTTTGTTCGCGTATCTAATTGGTATCAGGATTCAACTTAAGTTTCTCATAAGGCATAGGTCGTGGGTTTGAATCCTAGGATGCGACAAAAGCCGTGAGAGGTATGATAGATTTAGGCTCTTCCAAAGAGGATAATACGTGAGAGAATGGCGGGCACGAGGCTAGGGTCGTCACAGTATTTCTTTCCTTTATTTAATCCTCCATAGCTAGTACTGTTATTTCTTTTCTTGAACAAATAGTAATGTGATTTGGATCTAACAATCTAACTAGAAACACAGTTGTGTTGTCTCATATATTCATTGAACGGAATTATCAACCGTGAAACTGTTAAGTATATTCATTCTCAACGTTTTTGTTTGCATGCAGTTGATGAACGCTGTGACATGGAACTGGATGAAACTGATCCAGTGGTTTGGCTAAAGCTAGAGGATGCTGCAGATGAGTACATTAAAAACAATTCTGCTGCTTTCAAAACTCTATGTGAAAGATTGCTTGAGAGTCTGCATGATGATAAATTCGTGGAGACGGTGCAGTCTCAGCAGCTACTCAAGGCAAAGGGCATTGAAGGCTGTATGGCTTCTCATCATCTGTATTTGTTTCCTGTGGCTTATGTATTCCTTTGATTGTTGGGCTTAGATTTGCTGATTTTCTCTAAATGCAGTATCAAATGAGAATAACCTCTCTTTAGGCTGGAGGCGTTGTGTGCTTCTTGTGGAGGCTTCCAACAGTCCAGATTCTGGAAGAGTTTTCCACCATGCTCGTTCACTTGAGACATTTTGTGCTAGTAATGGGATAAAATTATCTCTTTCTAGTGGCACGTCTGGGTCCATTAAGACAGCTCCAGGATCTGCATTTCCAACGCCTTTTACATCACCTCTGTTTACTGGAAGCTTCCCATCGAGTCCTCTCCTTTATAGCCCTGATCTTGGCCCTCATAGGGTTGATAGAATCGATTTGGTCCCACCTTTAAGCTTGGATGGGTTCCATGTTGCAAAAACAACAGCGTCACCCACTGGGTCACCTCCCAAACGCAGGCAGCTTTCCCTTCCTGTCCTATTGTTGCATGAGAAAATTCAGAATTCACCACAGCTTGGAGTAATTCATTTGGCATTGCAAAATGACACATGTGGCTCCGTATTAAGGTCTCACTTTTCCTTGTTTTCCTCTCCAGTTCAGCTTTAAGATTTCACAATTGTTGCACATCTTCTTACGTCTCTTCTTTGTTATAATATAGTTGGCAGAATGATGTATTTGTGGTTGCTGAACCTGGAGAACTAGCTGATAAGTTTCTGCAGTGTGTTAAATCCAGCTTGCTTCTAATGATGAAGGGCCGGCGCAGGAAGTATGCATCAGCCATAACCAACATCTCAACTGTAGCTGATCTTGTTTCATGCAGACCTTACTTCCAAATTGGTGGTGTTGTCCACAGATATATAGGACGTCAGACTCAGGTGTGCTTCAACCTATATAAACTTGGTACACTTTTCAGTGGTCAGTTTAATATGGGCAATGTATTGATTTATTGTCTGTTATCCTTAAGGTCATGGAAGATGATCGAGAAATTGGTGCTTATATGTTTCGCAGAACTGTTCCTTCAATGCACTTGAACCCGGAAGATGTTCGCCATATGGTATGTTCTTGGATCAGATAATCTTATTTATTTTTATTCTGTCAGAAAAAAACAGTAGGCTTCTGAACAACGTAACAATAAATTATTTTTATCTACAAATGTCTAGAGTCTTGTTTATTAACCAAAGGTTTTGCAGTAGCTTGTTCATTCAATTTACTCAACAACCTATTCTAATTCAAATGAAGAATCTAAGGCAAAGGGGAAAGGAAAAGATATCTGATATGTTCTTAGCAATGATACTTATCTATTTCTATCATCTGGCCAAAACTTAGGTTACTAGTATGTTATGGAAATAATTCTCTCCCGTTGATGAAAGAACATGGACAAAATTACAGAATATTTTGGTAATATTCTAGTTGCACAGTTTAATTTCCATCTTCCATGGTTTCGTCCAGTGCTGATATTCATTCCATGCAAGCTTTTTCTTTGAATATGCTTGTATCTTCGGATGCTGATTTTCTTTGAGATTTTTAAACCAGGATTATGTTTCTTTTTGGATGCTGATTTTCTTCAATCTTTTTGGACGCCGATTTTCTTTCTTTCTTTCTTTTTTTCATTTTTTTTTTTTTGAAAAAAACCAGGATATAATATGTTTCTTGCGTTTTTCAATCTGTAGTAATTTCAAAGTCAGAAATATACGGTCAAATCTTAGATTCAAGTTTTCTATTTGTAATCCTTGTTCTGTTGAACCTCCCAGATCGGAGCTTGGAAGGACAGAATTATAATCTTTACGGGGATATATGGGCCTATCAGAGCTTTAATTAAAGCATTTCTAGATTCCGGTGCTAAAGCTGTTATATGCCCTTCTTCTGAGCCTGAAGAGACACAGTTGACATCATTTTATGGTTCAGGTGAGTTTGGTACATTTGAGAATGGGAAATTTGAGATTGGGGAGGAGGAAGCAGAAGACGAAGAGACAGACCCTGCCAGTCCAACGAGTGATTGGGAAGATAGTGAACCCGAGAAAGATGGAGAACGTTCCATGCCCTTTTGGGACGATGATGAGAAAGAATTATCACAGTTTGTGTGTGCCTTGTACGATTCACTGTTTCAGGGTGGTGGAAGAGTGGATGTTGCTTTGCAAAATGCTCTCGCATCCCATCGGAGGTTGAGATATTCATGCCATCTTCCAAGCATAACATAATATTTGCCAGCTATATGAGATTTTTCCGAGGGAGGTGCAATATAAATATTGATTTACAAGTTGATGTTGCGCCTAGGTGATGTATCTACACCATCTCCCAAGTATATCATAGTTTGTAAAGAACATTACGGGAAATTGTATGTCAGAGGTAAAGGGAAAAGAAGGAATACTCTGAAAATGAAAAATGAAAAACAAAAAAAAAAAGTGGAGAAGAATAAAAGTGAAGGAAAAGAATGGAAACATAGATGACTGAAATAATTCACATAACAAGAGGGAACTTATTGTTTTGATGTTTACCATTGATTTGTAGTCAATGCTAATATTCTTTCTCCCGCTTTGAGCTTGCAATGTTTCTCTGTGTGCGATTTGTGTTTGAATCCTCGACATCTAATGTTTATCTTATTCTGATATTCGAGTCAAGAGAGTGGAAAATGAGAAGGTGAAGAGAATGAAGCACAACCTATGCCCTCTAATGTGACATAGACAATGCTATGACATGTTGTCTTTTACCATAATCGTTTAGTCTTGGAACTGGTTAGATTGTCTCGTCACTCTTCGTAAATTACGAGCCTAGTCCATTATACTTTTGCTTCGTCTATTAATGTTATGTTATTTGGAAACCTTGATCATAAGCTAGCGAGAATTTGAAGTTACTGAAACTCTAACCGGAATGGTTCCTGTCAATTGAAGGCTAAAAACCACGTGTATAAAGCAACAAATGTAGTATTAGAGAGGCACATACCTAAGAAGTCAAGTTGATAATCAAATAGCAATCGCTACATATTCTTCGTTTTAGCTATGAAAATCATTCATTCTTTCATGTTTCCCATCTCTTCTTGAGGAACGAGTGGGCTATTAGTTTGTGCTCAATTTCTTATGTGGCAATTCCACCAAGATTGTGACCAATGATCATAATGCAAAACAGGCAACATGTACAAAAATTGCTTAGATGGCAAAAGGAAATTGATAAATTTTAAGAGTTCACTCTCTTCGTTGTTTGGAGGTACAAATGATGGATCACATCCCTATCAGCAGTTGCAATGATGCAAAATCTCTCGATGTCCACTTTGAACAAAACTGTTCATAACAACATTACAAGTCTAGAGCCTTTACCATTGGCAGCCGTGGTACTGTAGGGTCGCTTTAGAAGGAGATCGAGTAAAATTAGAGACACCTTCAAGAGAAGATGGCTTCACATGAATGAAACTTCTGGCCTGGTTCCAGGCTTTTGACAGTGTCATGAAGAAGTAACAAAAGAAGGGATAATGTGATCATATCAGGCATGTGTTCTAGAAGCAGAGTCGAAGAAATTTGATGTTTAAAGTCTAAAGCATTAGTTATCTCGAATTCTTAGGACATGGACATAATTTTCTTGGAAATTTTGAATCATCTTCCTTTACAAGTTCATTGTACTTGTCAATTTGATGATTTAGAACATGATTCAAAAAAAATTCTTGGGCTTAACCGCCTGACTGACACGGATTGCTGTATACAGAAGACATGCTATGCCCAAGTATATACCAGATACTCAAAGAAAAAACGAGAGGTAGCATGGCAAAAACTTTGGATGGTTTCCAAGAAGAAAAACCCTATACTGTCCATTGTCTTATTCAGTAGTACATAACAACATTCGTTTCAATAAAGAAATACAAAACTCACCAATTTGATATATAATCAAAATGGAAAATGGAAGTTGAATTTACTCACCATTCTACTTCTTTGCCAGTAATTAGGCCTAAAAATATGCAAAAATAATACCGATGATCTGCTGCTTATGCTTCTACTGCAATAGTAATCTCGTCATCAATATTCTCATCGTTAGCATTCTCATCGGCTAAATATTCAAGAGCAGTAACAACGTCTGCAATCAAAGGTCGGGTGCTAGCTTCATCTTGAAGACACATGGCTGTAACAGCAACAGCTTGATACAGACACTTCACCGGATACCTCCCTTCTAGCAATGGATCTACCATCGACGTGAACTTTGTTTTGTCCTTGAAAAGCAGCTTTGCCTGCAGATTTACATTCTAAATTAACATTACCAGGTTTGTTTACTCGAGACTAGGTACTCTATGTTAGTTTGTATTTTGCTTATAATGATGAACCACATCATAAAATTTGTGAACTTACCCAAGCAACTAGGTTCTGCTCTTCAGTTGGTTTCGCGTTGTCTATAGCTCTCCTTCCTGAAATAATCTCCAGAAACACGACTCCAAAACTGTAGACATCAGATTTTGTACTCAGCTTGCCTGTCTGGGCATACTCTGGTGCACAATAGCCATAAGTCTCCATTACCCTTGTCGAAACATGATCTTGTTTGCCTGTGGGACCCAACTTAGCAAGTCCAAAATCAGAAAGCTTAGGATTGAATTCTGCATCCAATAATATGTTAGATGGTTTGAAGTCCCGATAGATGATCGGAGGGTTGACTGTGTCGTGTAAGTATTCAAGTCCTCGAGCTGCCCCGTTGGCTATCTTCATCCTTGTGTACCAATCCAAAGGATTCTTATTCGAGGGTAAATCTAACAAAACAAAGGTAACAAACACCACTAACGTAAAACCACTTATCTGTTCAAAAGTTTCTTGAAAATTCAAAGGCTTACCAAGAAGGTGACCTTCTAAAGATCCATTGCACATGTATTCATATACTAATATCCTTTGGTGTCCATCGGCGCAGTACCCTATTAGATTAACCAAGTTCGGATGGTGAACGAGGCTTAATCTTAAAACTTCAGCAAGAAATTCCGTGTTTCCTTGTACTCCATTCTTGTCAAGTTGCTTAACAGCCACAGTCTAGACAGGAAAACAATCTAGTATGATAAGACAGCAAGTGTACATACAAATAAAACAAGATTTTGAAATTCAATCATGCTATGCTGCCAGGTAGAGTTTGACACAGTCCCTGAAAGCACACTCACAATAAGGGAGCATTTTTTTGTCATTTTTTATTCACGTGGGTTCCACGCGCATGTGAGTGTATGTCAACCATGATGTCAAACATTTTTTGACAAAAGAGCTTTATTCTTTGAAATAAAGATACTGAAATATCCATGATATATATACTTGATTTGTGTTCTTAAGATATCCCTTGTAGACTCTTCCAAATCCGCCTTCACCTACTAGCAGCTCGGGATTGAAGTTTTCTGTCGCGCTAGCCAGTTCTCGGAAAGTGAATACCTCACCAGCAACTCTTGCATTTCCATGTCTAAGTATTTCTTCAGCTATTAACCTTTGTTTATTACCAGCTGCATATGATCAAAAGGTAGCAGTTAATTACTCAGGTTCCAACACCTAGATTTCTCACCAAAACTATTTGTCGACAAATCAAAAACACAAGCAAATGTCTGAAAATTGTCAAGAATCTAAAACTTTCAGATTCAATTTGGTAAATGAACATATCAGTCTCTGTTTATACATAAAATCAAAATATTTGCAGCATTTTGAGATCTAAGGTAAAATTCAGCAACCCAAAATCCATAAATGGAAATAGAAATTTCACGGAGAATAAATGTCATAGATAATGAATAGTTTCGAATCTAACCTGTTTGCATTGAAACACTTCTGGCCATTGTGGACAATGCTTCTGCATCGTCGTATTTATTGGTTGTCTTGTTCACATTTACAGAACTTCTCGATGATTTTAAAGGATTCCTCCTCATTGTGTTAATCCCACAACAAGGTGCTATGATCCGGTCGAGGAATTTTTTTTTTTTTTTTATCCACAGATTAAGAAACTGATTTCTGCAAACAATGATCTCTAACTAGGGTAAAAAATATTCTCGACAGATGAAAAATTAGATTCAGATTGAACTAATAAATGAAAGACTTTTAAGAAGATGAAAATGTGATTGTAAAAAGAAACTATACTTCAGGAATTTTTATAACAAAAAAGCCAAGCTGAGAGACTCGCATTTGTCGGACGTTTGGAGGAAATTTGGCTTTCAAATATTATATATCTTAACTAACTTTCGACAGTTGGAACTCAATTACTTGCTAATTGAACAATATTATGTCACGCGCATACGTTTATTAATCTCATTTAATTAAGAAGTTTTGTGGGTCAAATATTGCTTTGAAAGTGCAAATAAAGTTCTACATCGGTTAAACATATGATAAATATATTCTATCTACTAGTTTAACATTTTAAAATGGAACTTCAATTCTCTGAGCTAGATCCCAAACTTAGCCATGGAGACATACAAGACGAATTTTCAATTGCAGCCGAGCAAAGGTGGTGTTGGGCCATGAACTAAATCGCGATAACCTAAAAAATTCATGGTTAGTCTCAAGGCACTTATGCGCACATAAAATTGTGGTATAACACAGGTCTTGATTCAACATTAACCCGTTCTAATTTAAGGAATAAAAATGGATAGATTGTCATTTGAAGGAACCGATGTGATATGGTACTTCGCTAGAGAATCTAACGCCATATAAACTTGAAGTACATAATAAGCTTACAAGGAAGGTAGACCACTCTTATCCAAGAAGTTAACCTTGTCAATTTTATCTTTCAAAAATTGTTTTCATTATATGGTTTAGAAATGAGTCCTGTATGGTGATCTTTTATTTGGAAAAACATTGTTTCAAATAATGATTTTTTGGAGGATGTGTGGTTAAAATATAGGGAAAAATTTTGAATTTACGTATAAAATATTTTATTGTGTGAATTTGTTATAAAATAAGCATATAAAAAAGTTTTGAAATGGTGAGAGACAAATAAGGGCTAAAGAGCCTCATCTCTTTTGTCCAATAATATACATCTTTTTTTTTTCTTTTGAAAAATTAAGAATACAAATCCTCAAAATTAAGAATAGAAGAAATCAAGTCTCAGTTTGTTTTGATAAAAATCAAATTTTCAATATATTTTGATAAAAATTAATAAAATACATTATTAGAAAATTGATAAAAGTATAAAATTCCATACGATTATAAATAATTTTAAAAAATAATTAAATTTTAAAAAATGTGATCAAGAAGTATTATAAAATTAAGTTTGGACTACTGTTCGCAGAACATTAGTCAGTTACAAATAAAGACAGAGAAGGGCTGAAAGTGCTTTTCTAATTGAATAATGCTATGTAGTTCACCGAATTTGCAACTTCAGTTTAGGTCATACATTAAAGTCATCTAAATTGGGGTTCGGGCTAAATGATTAAACCATATGTATTACATCCACTCACATGTGGGCCCATCGGAATAAAAAATGTAAATGGTGTTAGATGGAGATTAAAATTAATTTTTTAGTAGATTTTGATACAAGTTTTTGAAATGTGTAATTAAAAAGTTGTGGGACCCATAAAAATATGGTTAATATTGATTGTTTGACTTTGACTTGAATTAAAATCTAATTTTAATCCGAACCAAACAATGGCTTAAAAAATACCCACCCGCTACATTGTGTGTCTGATTTTTTTTTTTTTTTGTGAAAGCGTGGTTAGGGACTAAATACCATTACTCTTTTCTAATTAGCCACCACTCTAAGATAATTTAACACGTGTCAAAACCTAGCACGTGTCATCCCTTCTTTCCGTTCCCTTCCTCTAAACCCCCTGCAAAGCAAAAAAACCCTAGTCTCTGCGTACGTAAAACTAGACCATGCTTGTTGTATATCATCAATGGCGTTTTTTAGATCACTCAAAACCCTAGTTTCCCAATCTATCAAAAACCGATCCAATTCCGCATCCCCTTCTAGAACGTTCTTATCCCTCGTTTCCCCAACCCCAACTCCTGATATATTCTTATTATCAAACAATCATCGCCATTTTCTTTTTCGGTCTAAGTTTTTTTCTCCTTTATCTAATTGTGGTGGCCCACTCTTCCTCTCTAACCCACCGTGGAAGCTCTCCCAATCGGCCACACCTCTTCTCCTCCAATCCGACGTCGTACTCAATTTTCTTAAACTTCGGGTTCGAGCTCTCGATTTGCTTCATCGGCCTACCTTTCGGTACAATCTTGGGTTTCAATCCAATGCTTCTGTTCAGAGGCTGTTGTCACATGAGAGGGATAGGAATAAATTAATTCACGGGTCTGAGCTCGATATTAGTTCCAGTGGAGTCACTGACAGTTTTTTGAATCTTCCGAATTACATTTCGTTCAGTAGGTTGCTATCCGGTCCGTTGCTAGGATGGTATGTTCCCAACTTGTATTTATTAAAATTGAATGTGGATGTTAATAGATTTATTAACATCCATTAGTTGGAATGCTGCATCCTCTGATTACATTTGTTTTCTTTTGTGTTTTTGTGCTTAGAAGGTAATTGCAAAATGAGAATTTGGGTTAGTTTGTTCCTTGAATCAGTACTGTAGCTGGCATTATGTATGTGATTCATAGGTTGTCAATCAGTTCTTTGCATAAAAGTGAAAAAAACTGCCCTAAAATTTTAGCGCACTTATTTTTTTTCCTTTTGCTTTAGAGGATAGATTATTTGATCAACGGTTTAGCTAGATCGCATTACATGTCCTAAGAAGGTGGAGAAATTTTGATTTAGTATCCATAAAGTTTTTGTATTCTGGACGGCATACTGGTCTAAACAGTCAGGGCTAGCCCTGATATTTTGGGGCCTCATGCAAACTTCAGATATGAAGTCCCTATGAATATTAAGCCCCTGATTGATAGAGATTAATGGCTGTGATATATTTATGTGATACATAAATGTATGTGATAAATTTTATACCATTTATATGATTTTTCTAGAGATATTTATATTTTCAAATTTTATTAGTTTCTTTTGTTTGCATATGATAATTCTAATTTAAAGAATTTTGTAATTATAATTTCGTTTTTTAAACCAGTCAATTAACTTTTCATAATTTGGGGCTCTTATCAAAACAGGGCCTCAGGCGATCGCCTACGTCGCCTATAGTTAGGTCCGGCCTTATAAACAGTGTTATGAAGTATTTGCAAATTTATGACCAACTTGTTAAGTAGTATTTTGAAGCTTTAACGATAGTGCTACCATGTAGCAGACAAAGGACAAAGATTTTATATGCATGTGCATGTGTGATTGATATGACAAAGCTCCCTAAAAGACAACATTTTTTTGGTTGGCCTTCTCCTTCTGGGCTTTAGATACCCTGTATTGCTGATCTTGTAGGATTATGGTTTATTTAGTTGACACCTCATTGTAATTTGATAAGGTTTTCAAGTGCTCACATTTTCGTTTCATTTGATCTTCGGTGAAGTTGTAGAAACTGTTATTTACGAGACTTTACTGTAGGATGATTACACAAGAAATGTACCTACCTGCATTTGTTGGGCTTGCCATCTCAGGAGCAACTGACTGGGTACAAAGATTTCCTTTTTCCCCTTTGGGGTGTTGAATAAAAGGAAAGATAGTCATTCTCCACTAATATCCCATTTCACTTTTTCAGTTAGATGGCTACTTGGCGAGGAGGATGGGAATCAATTCTGTAGTCGGCTCCTACCTTGACCCTCTGGCTGACAAAGTAAGTTTCCAAGTCATATCCTGGCATGGAGAGATTGCCAACAAATTATGTGTTGACCTAGCAGATCACATCTATTTTCATATTTATGAGTAGAATGTTGCCTTGGCGACACTATCAAATCACTAGTTTACTGTATCTTATTTTTATAGGTTTTGATTGGATGTGTTGCTTTGGCAATGGTGGATATGGGCCTTCTACACCGTAAGTAGATTTAGTCCTTTCTTCCCTCTTTACCTTATTTATTAGTTTCTAGAATAACACTAATTATTTTCAAAATTGGCATTATCATAAAAAAGTACACATTTTTGCATGTCTGTAACATGCTGCAAAGAAACGACCACACATTAAATTTTGGGAGGGAACCTCGTAATCAAGTTTTAATTTTTCATGTTAAGTGTCAACTATTAGTTACTTCTGACTTTAGGAGCCAGTATTTTGCTTGTTGGTGATTGTAGGCTCTAGATGTTATGTGGTTTGAGATGTTCGCATATACAATAGCAGTGTTTGGATCTTGTAAGTAATTGTTTTCATTGGCTTATTTTTTGTCACCTTATAGACATAGGCAGAAATGAAGATATAAAATAGAGTAAAATAACATGTTGTAACACCATCGTAATTGGAATCATTCTGTTTTTGTGTGAAGCTGGACTTGTTGCGCTGGTTGTACTACGTGATGTTGCTCTTGTTGGTGGCGCGTTTTATAAAAGGGCTAGCAGTTTGGATTGGGAGGTGAGATAGACCACCAATATTAACTTTAATGGGACGGCTATAATCAAATCTTATCTTTCTGACATTTCTCAATGATGTTTTGCAATTAGTGGAAGAGTTCGTCTCATTTCTTCAACCTTGATGGTGCTGGTGCACAAAAAGTTGAGCCTCTCTTTATAAGCAAGGTATTCCATTTGACCCTTGATTTTCTATAGCAAGAATGAACTTAGAGAAAAAATGCTGTGAATATGACATAACAAGGTTCAAATTGGTGGTTTGCACCATCAATATCTTTTTCTTACAGGTCAATACAGTTTTCCAATTGCTCTTAGTAGCTGCAGCACTTCTTCAACCCAGTTTTGGAAATGAAGAAACCCAACCGTATATTACATATTTGAGGTAACTTTGCTTCCTTGCATTGGCTTTTGTTTATCTATTATGTACACGAGAAATTTGATTTCCCCGCAACTTCTGTTTCTGTGTAGTTGGTTAGTTGCTTTTACCACAACCACTTCAACTGTGGCATATGGTGCACAACATTTGATAAACAACAGGTCTATATGGGTTAAAAAGCCTACTTACAGGACTTGAACACACCACAAATTCTGGCTGCTTATGGTTTCTGGTGTAGCAAGTAACAAGGTTCTTTTTTATTTTTATTCACATGTACAATTTTTATTTTTGTTTTCCTCTAAGGGGCAGGAAACGAATAAAATACGTAGGATAGTTTTCCGGCCAAAAAAAACTCGAGTTGTATATTTATGGTAGACGTATTAACAGAGGTTACAGCACATTTTATTTCAGAATAATGACATTGTGATGTGTAGTGAGTGCCCTCTCGCTGTGAAATATACTAGCAGTTCACATCTATCCTTTAAATTGGATGGACGATGTGTTACCAGAATATCTTACCTATAGACAGCCCACTTAAATTGACTGCAAGATTTTCTGGAATCTTCTTGCCTTTAATTCCGGGTTTAAAAGGAGAAAATAAGTGTAATCTTTTTGAGTAATATTGATGGACAGTAGTAAATGTGGCAGTGAGGACATTATCACATTCTTCAATATATCCAATGAATAATGCTGTTTTGCCAGATGTTTAACATCTTGGATGACAGATTAAGTTGGGGCAAAAAATGATTAGATGGTAGTGTTAACTATTTTTAAAACAGTCCAATCATAGACTGATGGTATTCCACGGGGCATTCTGTCATCAAATATGTCAAAAAATTATGGCAGCCAAGCATGATTGGATAGAGTTGTGTCACGTTTTAATTCATTGAAAAATGTAGTATTGACTTCACTGCCACATAAACATGTCCATGAGCATTATCCATTGTTTTTCTCTGTTACGATTTTGAAAAAAGGTTGTTAATTCTGAACCTTTAAAAAAAAAAAAAAGGAATTCCGAGAATTTACTTTGTTGGTTATTTACTCCGGTCGAAACCATTTTACATTTAGATAGAAGTAAAAAGAGAGGCACACGAGATGTTTTGGGGTTAAATATCTTGATTCATTAAATTTTTTCAAATGTTTTCCATGTTATCCGACTTAAAGTTTTTGGAGTTGTCATTGAATATGTTATGACATTCATTATTCTATTTATCTTTCATTAAATGTATTTGAGTGACAGTGACGAATGGATTAACATATTAGCAATTTTAGTGCAACTTGGAAATTTCGAAAATTTTATGGCTACTCGAAAATAAGGTTAACGGAAAAGATTCAATGATAGTTGAGATATTTAACAAAGAATAATATTATTTATTATTATGATGATAAAACATCGATAATGTGTCAATTTATGTAAAATAATAAAATTAGGTCGTTCAATTTTCATAAGAGAGAGAGAGAGAGAGAGAAATGTAAGGGATAATAGATTATTACATGTTTCATCATCATAATGATAAATAACAGTATTGTTTAACAAAATGTTATATGGTTGACTTCCATCTCTTAATTTTTGTTTTTTTGAACCTTTTTATTTATATTTAGATTTGCGTGAAATGTATTTAAAAATTTGATGTATCAAGATTTCATGCGATGATGGAGTGATTGCCTTGTTATTCTTTACTGATATCAATTTATATGCGTATATACAATCATACGCCTTCACGTGTTTAAAATGAGAGAGCCTTAAAAATTCTTGTGTAAATTACAGCCTTCCAATTATAAAATTTAGTTATTAAAATTTCACATCTTTTGCATGATTTCAATAATAAGTCGAGTTCCATTTATATCTTACGTCATTAACAAATGTTTTTGTATTTGTCATTTCAAATTCAACACAAAATTCCTCGAATGCATGTTTTCTACTTGGTGAAATCGTAATATATATTAGTGCATATTTAATTCTTTGAATTTTGTTTTTAGTATTTTTCAAATTATCTTCTACAATTAAATTAAAAATATAACAACACAACGTACATGAAATAAATAACAATCGAAATCGGGTTGCATTACCCTACACAACTTATCAACAACTAGTTTATTAAGGCGTTGTCAAATGTAAAATAATGAATGTTACTCTCGCAATGATATTTTCTAATAATTCTCCTGATATCATTAAATATATCGTTAGCATTGTGTAAGAATTCAATTATTTTAAAAGTAATAATTTTTTTTATACATACATCAAAGTAAGTCTATGTAGTGTGCAAGCGCAGCTATATAACATTTTTTTTATTAATTTATTCCCATAAATTTGAAGTTAAAAATATAACACCATCATATTTTTGCAAATCAATAATTAATTATTTTTTTGTATTAAGAAAATATTCTATTGTATCGGAACAAAATGTGTTTCTACTTACTCCAACGTACTTTTGTTAAAATAACTTTTTCACTTGGGAGATTAAATAATGATTACCTGCTATTGTTAGCAACAACCCAGTACCATAATCGAACTTCACAATTCCCGTTCGAGCTTTTTCCTCCGAATACATTCACGTGTTAAGTTTCGTAGAAGCAGAACCGATGGTTGGATACCAAATTCTAGTTGCATTTGAGTGCCACCAACAAGTTCATGTTTGGCCACACATTTATTGTAGTGACGATTGAGGTGTGTGGTACCGATACCCTTTTGTCATACCAATCAAGTTTGACAGTATTTACATACTGCTTTACACTATATGATTTCGTTGACTATACAGCCTGTTGAAACCAATTTAAAGTGCTCACAACATTTTGTCGTTTTTTTCCCCTTTTGCTTCCCTCTTGTATTGGAAGTTGCTGGTCCATCCCGTTCCGTTTTATAAACATCAGCGTCATCCAAATCAATTGGATTACTACTTCCATGAACGTTCAAATCTAAAATATTTTTGGGAATATGAGGTACTTCATTGAGACCGACAAACTCATTGTAAAATTGACTTTGCGGCATCATAAGTGATTCACCTCTGATACTGAATAAACTCTCAACAAATGATTGTTGATCTATTTGTGATTAATTGATAATATAAGAACTTGATTTCTTGAATGAAGATGAAATGACGAATGAATATCTATATATTTGATTATTGTACAAACTTAAATAGTGATGAAATGGTGTATAAATTATTATGTATAGAATGTATATTGTAATTTGTATATTATAGTAAGCAAATATAGATTATACAAAGAAAGTGTAAGATTGTAAATTTGTAGTGTGATAATTGATATTGGAATAATTAAAATTGAAGATAGAATGTAGTAGATTGTAGAATGTGGAAGATAGTAAAAATTGTGTTGGCATGTGAATTTTTTTTTGAAATGGGTTGAGATGTTTATAGAGTAAAAAAAGAAGGAAAAAAGTGATATTGACCACTTTTGTAAGTTCAGTGACCGTTGCAAATGGTCAATAAACCTATACAGTGGCTCACCACCACACGAGTCCATGAGCAGTTTGCCCCTGGGCGAGTCGGGCGGCTCGGCTCATGCTCAGGCTCATCTAAGTATGAGCTAGAGTGGCCCACAAGCCAAGTTTTGACGAAGCCAATGCTCGAGTCGACCTCATTTGGGGGCTCGACCCGAGCTCGAGCTAGAGCCACATGGGCTAGCTCGTGTTCAGCAAAAAGAAGTCAACTATTTTTACTTGAGTCGAGCCTGCATTTGAGCCTCAAGTTTAGACTCGTGAGCCGCTTGACTCGGTTCATTGACATCCCTAAAAACTCCCGTTGTTTTCTAAGGGGTTGTTTAAACTCCAATTTTTTCAAAAATAAAAATAAAAAATGCATTTGATAGAGAATGTATGGTTAAAAAAAATTTAGAATTTTCGTATAATATTATTTTATTGAAGAATATGTAGTTTGAATGTACATAAATCATTGTTCAAGAATACATTTTCATTGAAAATTGGGCAAAATATCATTAAAATTTTCTATTTAAGATATGCGAACTAGTGAACATTTAAACATATTTTGATAATACATAATTTATGTTGTGTTTGAGCCACATTATTTTGGAAGAATGTATTTTGGAATACTAGATTGACGGAGAATGTGTGGTTGAAAAAGAAGGAAAAATTATTGATGTGATGAAAAATATTATTTTATTGAAGAATGTGTAGTTGAAAATAAATAGAAGAATGAGAATGAAAATTTTAATGTGTACCAAACAGGAGCTTAATATATATT
>CAIGRP010026755.1:0-23705 GCA_903798385.1 Fraxinus cuspidata | reverse complement strand
AAATTAAAATCAAATCTCTTCATTGCTGATGAGAAACCTAAAACGTTAAATATTCATTTTTCATGTGATTAGTCTCACCATTTAATGCATATGAAATGTCATTTAATAGGTAACCTTGTAAAATTGTAAATTGTAAAAGATTGAAGAAATTAGGCATCGGAAGAAGGTTGAATTACATAGAGTTCTTCACGATATTGAGTACANTTTTCATGTGATTAGTCTCACCATTTAATGCATATGAAATGTCATTTAATAGGTAACCTTGTAAAATTGTAAATTGTAAAAGATTGAAGAAATTAGGCATCGGAAGAAGGTTGAATTACATAGAGTTCTTCACGATATTGAGTACAAGCAAGGATATAGAACTAAAAAAAGAAAGATTTATAACTCTGAACGGGAATGGTTAAAATTTTGCGATTTTTTACTGGTGATTAGCTTTAAAAATTTCCTTGTAGATTGAAAACGGTTTCTGCAGGTTTGACAAAATCTGTTCCCTCTATTTTATTTTCCAAGTTATTGACTGATAAGTTATTTTTTAATTATTATTTCATTCTTGATGAAATTTTTCATTAATATTTAATATTTATTTATTGATCAAATTTTCAATCATATATTGAGTTACAAATGAAAGATGTTAGACAGCATAAATACTTTATTTATTTAAAACCATAAATACTTTATTTATTCACATACAGAATCATAGTTGGAAAGTTTGCTTCTCAATAACTGAATAGCTCTACGATCAAAAGACTCAAAACCTTAAAAACTTTTTAACAAAAAACAGGTGCTAATCTTAAATTGTTTTTTAATTAGTTTTTTACTTGATGTATATATATATTTTAAAAGTAATAATTTATTATTTTTTACTATAAATTAATGCACTAAGACATTATTTTAAGTTATTATACCGACATAAAACTTCATTATTTATCTTCATTTATTATTTTTGATTGTTATTTTATATTTTCAATTTTTGCATCAGTGGTATTTATTTATTTATTTATATTTATAATTAGTTTATTTAGCCCATGTAAAATTTTTAGTAAATTTTGATAAAAGTTAATGAAATGTGTGATTGAAAAGTTGTGGATTCCATGAAATGTGTTGTTAAAATTAATTAATTATTTTGATTTGAATTAAAATTTTAATTTTAATTTCTACCAAACAGGGCTTAGCAACAAAAAATTCATCTCTAAATTATAATTTGTTTTAATTATTACCCATGGAGAATTTTTACTAACGCGATTAGGAAAATTATTTGGATGAAAACTTCTGATAATTTAAGGACTTAGCATTTGACAACAACTGAACTTGAACTTGTCTAAATGTTAAGCCGACTTTTGTGACACGCATTACTAGAATATAAGATAGAGAGACAAATAAAATATTCTAGTGTTTTTTTTTTTTTTGCAAGAGAGAGAGATTAACTCGTTTTATCTTTGTCCCTAATTTTTACTCCAAATTAAAGAGGAAGTTTTTCATGTAAAGTTCTTGGGTTTTATTTATAATTTTTTTCTTTCTCATTTTCTCTCTAGTTGTGTTCTAATCTCATTTCTTTAATTCTCTAAGAGCATCTCCAATGCAATAGTAAATTGCTTAAAAAATGTACAACATAAAACAAAAATTTACGGTGTTTTAAAAAAAGTTTATTTTCATTGCAAGCTGATAAGAACTCAAACGTGATTGAGGAAAAACAGATAATGTCTAGATTTTCATCTAGATTTCTAAGCTTACTTAAAATTAATATTTCCTTTTCAGATTTATGTTTCCTCTAGATTTAGAGGTGGTTTTATGTTAATTTTAAAAAATAAAATACACTTAGATAGCAATCCGTTCTATATATAGACTAATTTTAGAATTAAAATCCGTGTTTGTTGTAGATTGAAAGCATTTCAACTTCCGTATCACCTAAATAGCAAACCATAGAATGAATTGGACATGCTCTAATATTTTCCTCATCTAATTTCGAAGTAAAATATATGAATTTTTATTCTAGGGGAGCTTCTTTTGGGAGCTTTTTCCAAAATGAATACATGACCATCAACTCAACAGCAGGTTTCCCTTTTCAGTGTCTGCAATCAATTTGCGTTCCGATAAATATTACTGCCGTAAATACACAGATTATTTTTATGTCAAATTATTACTTACTCCAAACATGTCAAAACTTAAAATATAAAAAGAGGGCGGATAATATATACTTACACCTATAGCTGCTTGGCCGTTGCCGGTGCCGGCGTCCCAAGCAAGAGAGTGATTTGAGGTACGCTCAGCCAGCATGGAATACCATTCTTTTGGATAAGTAGGCCTTGCATCCAAGTATATCGCCGCCTGCTTGTCGAATAATCCCGCCATTAATATAGTTTCTATATATCTCTTATACACTCTCTCAGACTCTCTCTGTATACATACAAACATCAATCTATGTATATGCCTTGGAAGAGACAAAGTTGAGAGGAACTTCTAACCTAATCAACGTTGTCCACTACATGTACAATGATAGTTGATAATGTTTGTTGACTTTGACATCATCGTATTCATCTATTTCAAAAATTTTCAATTTTTTTTAATCAATTGTTCAGTTTTTGTCTCAACAAACTTTGTTAAACATCATTGTACAAGTAGATTGATTCAATTTTTATTTAAGATTTTGGATAAATTACACACGAAATCTTTTAATTTCCAAGACTTTCACTTTTCACCATGAGGTTTCACAAATTGTGATGCCTGTGTATTGTGGTGGAATGGAAACAAATGAATTATAGCCCTTGTTTGAGTCACACTGAAATTTTCATTTTCATTCTTCTGTTCACTTTCAACCACACATTTTTTAATAAAATAATATTTTCTATTACATCAATAATTTTTCCTTCTTTTTCAACCACACATTCTCCATCAATCTACAATTCCAAAATATATTCTTCCAAAATAATGTGGCTCAAACACTTAGGTTCATAAAATTACTGAGGGCAAACGGAAAATATTTTAACAATAATTGAGTATTTTTTCAATTTCTGAAACCCTCTAAAATGTATTTAGACAAGTTGTGAATTCCATGAAATATGTGGTTAAAAATTAATTTGACTTAAAATTTTTATTAACTTTTTAATTTACATGTTTTGGACTAATTAAGAGAAATGAGCTCATGAAGTTTATTATTGTATGTAGGTTGAAAATACAGACTTCCAATAATTTCGTAAACATATTGTGTTTGGTCGGGCATCATGTCCTCTCTTACAACTTTTTGTATTTGATTTCTTTAATAATTATTATAGTGTCCCGCTCCAAAAAAAGGAAAAAAAAAAAAAAAAAACATTAGGTTGATAGTTGTTATTAGGAGTAACTAATATCAATTCTCACTTCAAATCAACTAATCAAGTCAACAAATTGTAATTTAATGATTCCCCTATTCATTTTCTTAAAGCCACTAACCATTTTGTCAACTTTCATGTCTCTAAAGCATGAATTCATTGAACATGCACTACTCAATTACAACTTGAACTTTTATTTACCCCGTGTTTGGCTTCGATTCACTTTTATAATAAATTTTAATAAAAGTTAATGAGACGTATAATTAAATGTTGATAAAATTTATAAGATCCATGAAATGTATGAATAAAAACAAATTTGTGGAAAAATAATTTTTCAAAAATTGGGACCAAACGGAGACTTATATATGTTTTGAAATAGAAAATTGTATCACCAATAGTCCCAATTATAGTCTTTTAATCGAGGGTTTATTTTCCGTCACTTCTCTCATTTATTTTCGTTCAAAATATGTAACTTCTACCCAAAAAATCGATGATACCAATTAAAAAATTTATTGTTGTTACTAGGTACCACCAGTACCAACATGTTGAAAAGGAAATGTAAGCATTCGAAGTAGGATTGATCCCTGGCCGGCTTCACCATATATACAAGCACATACAGGACTGCACCAAAAATATATATTGGAAACTTGCATTCTCTTTATTTCAAAATTTGATTGATCTAACGATATAGGATTACGAGGTGCAAGTGATTTGTCCCGTTTTATTTATTTCTTCATGTTGATAAATATTATGTCAATGAAAGTTATGATATGATATGGATGGCTACCCGGTGTCAAAGATATGATATATTATGAGCTTTTATTGATTTTCTAAAGATATGATTTGACGATATAATATTTTTAATGCACGATTTAATATTTTATTTGGAATTGCACCATTATTCATGTCATATTGTGTATTCTCATGTACTCATCAATTTTTACATACTCCTCACATATTAGACAGATAGTTGGTTGATGTGCGATGAGGTACAGTCGTAGTGTCAGGATTTATGGAACTCAATAAATTAATTCGATGTGACAAAACAATTTTTTGCTATTTTTATCACATGAATAATTCTTTTAAGAATTTGGAACATGATTTTATTTGACCAGGGATTTTCGTATGTTGACTTGATGGTGGCCATGTTAATTATTAAGTTCGATTATTTATCATCAATTGAGGTAAATATTATTTGTCATTTTCAATGCTGACATTTAAATGTTGAAAGCATCATGTTTACATGTATTTACGTCTTAAAATATATTAATTAAAGAATATGAGAAATTACTAATCAATTTGATTTAAATTATTCATACACAAATTCATAAATTATTAAATTATTAAGAAATTTAGTTTTTGATAGTGACTTGAAAATGAAAAAAAAAAAAAAAATTGGGTTGTTACAGTATTTGTATATTTGTTCGCAAATCTTCACGGCGAGAGAAAATTTCAAGATGGTTTTTCCTAAAAGAAATGATTTTTCTCTATTTATATTGAATGATGTATACTTGACCGGTAAAAAGAAAATAGTATGATTGACTAATTAAATTCGATTTATTTTATAGAAATTTATTTTAGAAAATGATAATTCCGGGATTGTTTGTCAACCTTCAACGAAATAAAATTTGAATAAATTAAGGTAAAACCCAGTACAGACTATAGTCTATACACGAAATAATATGAAATAAATTAAGCATTAAGCAAATTTGTACTGAAAGTTTATATAATTAAGTAACTAAATTACAATATATACACAGCATTAATTTTAAAAATTGAAAAAGAAAGAAAGAACACCACGGGATTTTATTATTATTATTTATTTACAGTGCTATACATTTTTTGAATTTTTATCAGATGAGACCTCGTTCCCGCATATTGGGCAAATCTGCAAATTAGGCAAATAATGTACAAAAAATATCAGCAACTTAATATAAAAAAAAAATCGAAATGATCATGTCATTCTCAATTTTTTTTTATTTTTTAAAATGGATTGAGTCGAAGAACTGGAGTCGAAATAAATATATGTATTTGAACGAGTTTAATTTAATTATCATACGCATGTGTGCATTAAGTTATATGTATAATTACTTACCTTGTTAATCTGAAGCCACTGAGTTATACAATCTGAATGATATGGATGATCACAAGGTAGCGCCACAAGCTTTTCTTCTCCTTCGAACTCTACTTGGCATATCACACACCTTTTTGTTCAAAAATATATATTAATTATGTGAATTTAACGCAAGATTTTTTTTTTTTTTTGCAGTAAGTTAGATAGATAAACATATGGAAATATAGGGTTCATTAATTTATATTTTATATGTTTTGTGTGATATTTGATGTAGTCATATATTAAGGTATAAATTCTCCAAGTAATTGTAACTTGTAAGTTTAAATCTCCTTGAAAAATTTTCCCTCCCTCTATATTATAACTCAAATGGACATTTATTGCTACCTAGTAAAAGAAATTGGCTGTTTCTACAAAAGAATAAGCTTAAACGGGTGCATATTAAGGGCTCGTTTGGTAAGGTTTATATTTTTACTACGACTCTCATAGAAAAGTTTTTAAGAAAGCTACCTTATTTATAGTTTAAAAACTAATTTTTTAAAAGAGTTTTTTTCTTTCTTAAGAACTTTAGAGAAAGCAACACTAATTTGCTTCTTTTAAAAACATTTCTATCTGAAAGACTCACTTTTTAGATCTCAAAAGTTCATTTTGATTTTTCAAAACTCATATCAAACGGACTCTAACTCTCTAAACTAAAGATAACCCATAATAATGTTAACTTCTTGATAGGGTTCTAACCCACGAGCCAATTAGGTCTTGAGATGTAAATCTTTATATATTGATCGTTATTTTCATATTCAATCGACGTCGAATTTTTTTTAACATATCTCTCCACATTGTGGATCATGTACTTTTTCTAAACCTTATTTAGAGTAACCCAAATCCTATATGTTGATCATATTTTCATTTTTTCTCTTAAAGTACATATTTTCACATAATCATTGTGGGGATTTTTATTAAAATCTTAACGAACGAGTAGTCTAAAATTAAATGAAATAACAATTAATCATAATTTGGAACAATTAGACTCACTTATCAATATTTGTAAGAGAGTTTTGAAGAGATTTCCATGCAAAAGGATGCAAGTGTCCACTAATTTCAGCCTCTGATAACCCCCTGCTCTCTACTCCAACCGATTCTCCTAGAGCAATCAATTCCTGCACTTACCATAAAATAAAACTAAATTTATAATTATATATATTTTTTCGAGCTGATTAATTGTGATGTTGATACTTATGTACCTCATATGATAATTCGTCTGGATCAACATCATCTTCCTCCATTTCCTACAAAAATTAGTAGGTTTAATTCAAATTATACTTAAGTCTTTTTTTTTTTTTTTTTGTTAATTTAATTAAGCCCCCCGTTTGATTTAGAAAAAAAATCAAAATTTTAATTAGATTTTGATAAAAATTAATGGAACTTGTGATTGAAAAATTATGGATCCCATGAAATGCGTAGTTAAATGACTTTGACTTAAATTTTAATCAAATTGAACCAAACAGAAGTTATAGATTGTTGAATTAGAGAGAAACCTGATCGTCATAATTATAATAATACTCCTCCTCCTCCTCCTCCTCCTCCAAGAACCCTAATTCAGCTGCAAATTAAGATGAGAATTAAAAGATAAAATCAATAACCAAAATAATTAATTAATTTACTTACTATATATATAAGAATTAACTAATAGTAATGTTAAAGAATAAAGAATTTACGTTGAATCTCACTGTTAAAGAAATCGCCATCACACATATAATCTTCATCTTCAACAACATTATCATCGGAAGTAGAGGTGGTTGTCTCCTCCTCGTCGCTTTCTATCATTTCTAAAGTCGCAACACAATTCCTCTCCTGATCATTCGAACATTAATGGCCTTACGTCCAATATAACCACAATAAATAAATCTTATTCTCAATAAATTTAGATTTTATAACGTGCATGCTTATCGTATTTTCATTAATTTATTTGTACATCTATCAAAAAACCCGAACATGCTCGAATCACGAAAAATAAGAATAAAACCTGCTCGAAATGGTTCAAGGCCGTGCTTCTTGTAGCTCGTTTCCTCTGTCGGTCGTCCATTTGCTCCCAAAGCAATATGTGAAAAGAATTGATCGATGATATATAAAAATATATATGTTTGTATAATTAAACAGGAATATGAATGCAAAGCTTTTAAGTTTCGTGCAAATTAAGAAAAAGTAATCCAAAACCATTTCTTCCTGTTTTCAAGATTCCAAGATCAGCATCTCATATCTAGCTACTAGGAAAATTGTAGCATTGGTCCTCGATTTATTGCCCATGTAGCAAATTTGTCTCTAACTTGCAAAATAGTTATCGATGGCGTGTGATCCTCATGAAAGCATGCCTCATTCTGAATTCTAGGAACTGACTTAAGTTAGAAAATAAAAATCTAGCTATGGATGATTTCAGTTGTTGAGATTAATTGTACAAATTATGATGAAAGTTTGTCCAAATTATTGTATTTTTAAAATTGAAGACCAATTTGTCATTTGGAAATTAGATTAAGGATCTATAGGGAATTATTCCGTATATTATTAGTTTATTCGTACCTTTTGAAAGCTGTATTTCTTGTCCCAAACAACTTACAGAGTCTTGCTTTTCTAATTTAAAATCAATTTTACTTGTGTCAAAAGAAACTCGGATCAAGTTAAAAAATTAATTTTTGAAGAATAAAGGAATTTTAAAAAGTAGTTAATCTTTGATTTGTATATTTAACGAGGGAAAAATATTGAAATAGATTCTCAGTTTTGAATTTCTCTTACCAAATTAATAAAAAGTTTTTAAAAAATTGAGGATAATTAAGAAAGTGTATAATTGTAAAATTAAGCCTTCCCTTGAAATTTTAAGGAAAGTTGATTAAATATGTGATTAAAAAATAAATAAAAGTTATAGGCTCTGTGAAAGGTAAGATAAAATTATTTTTGACTTCGACTCAAATTTTTATCAACCTTTTAAGCAAAACTAAATACAGGTCAAATATTCGCACTTCATTTTTTTATAAGAGCACCACATTTTTATTACATGAAAGGTTTATATGCTTCATTCATTGTCGTACCTAAGTTTCCAACTTTTTAAATCGAATTTTTATCCTTAACATTCCATTAATAGCACATCTTATCCCTAATCATGATTTCTATACAAAAATCCCATTAGACGAAAGAAAGAGTACAACATGAAACACTCATTCTAATATTAATCAATAAAAATCATCGAAGCTAGATATTCAATTAGTTCAAACTTGTTTAGTATTGAATTGGGATCAAACCAAAAAAAAAAAGGGTTCTGCTAGACACATGGCAATTTCTAACATTATTGTCAATAAGCCTTGCACGAGAAAAAAGGGTATTTATTTCACTTCTAGAGATCGAACGACCGTTGTGTTGTCATGATTTGACTTAAGAATAAAATGTTTTAATTCTTTTCCTCGTATAATAAAAAGGTTGATAGACAATTTAATTAGTCGTTCTAAGAAATGCTCACTTTGCAACCAAAGACAAAATTTAAGTTTTCTTAAATCTTTAATCCCAAATCATGTTCCAAATAATACACAGTTTGTCTAGCTCTTGGAGAATTTACAAATTTGTTTTTTAAAGAAAATACATGGACAAACAAGATTATTCACACATTTAATATTATCTCAATAAATACTAGCTAAGGCGATTGTTTAGCATCCAATCATACGAATGTTGAGAAAATATTTTGAACAATCTAATTTGTGAAAGAGCCTATTAATTTATGCCATACTATTCCCTTTGCTGCTGAGATTTGGAGTTGATATGCTGGTTGACCTAAAACCGATATTAAATCCTTCTGATTCTAGGAATTTTTTTTTTTTTTTGGTGCCTATATTTCACCAAACCAGTTACATTACGATTGAAAATTTGAAACTTTAATATTTCGAGATTTGTTCTATACTTTATTAGCTGCCTCCCCATTTTTAAGTTTTGAATTGGTTCAAATAAATTTGAATCTCTTTTTAGTCTCGTCCTGCCTTTTACACTATATGTATTGCCTAGATCATGTCAGTTAAGGATCTTAGGGGCCAAATGCTAAGGCCTATGGTGGGTCTTTTGCTTACATATTGCTTTTCTCAGTTTCGGGCCACAGTTAATGTCTGTTTTGTCCCAAGGGATCTTGAAGTCTCTTTTAGAACTTCTTCTTGTACACCATAAGAACCTGGTTTGGAGCCATCAGCTTTCATTAGAAAGTCGACTTCACGTGCAATTTTTACCACAAACACGAACATGACAATATATAAGTTGAGGTTTCAACTAAAAGAGTCCTACTTGAATTGAACCCTCAAAGTCCTATCTTTTGAACTTCATCTTATTTCTTTTTTGTGATTTTACTTGTGTTATTATAAAGGTTATTAGTACTAAGCCAAAAACAAGATCGTACTAAGGCTTTGTTAATCATAATCTAAATGTATGATTACATTAAACATAAACATCTATTTTTCTATAATTATTATGTGAATATCAAGCTTATCGATCTGATCTTATTATTTGGATTTTTAGATTGTGATACTTCAAAATATAAACTCATCTCTATAGGTGAATTTTGACATCGAAACATTTTCAGAGCTTCTAAGAAAGTGATACGAATGAAATACTAAATTCTTATATTTCTCTCCAAACCAAAGTAGAGAAAAGGAAGATGGATAAATTTGAGTTCTTAACAACGGAAATCGACAAGAAATCGCAAATTGGAAAATAGAAATCATGATTATGAAAACAATTTTTTTCCAAGAAATCAATTTGAAGGCAAAATGAAATTGAGAATAAAATGAAGATACGCAGCCATCGTCGAGTTAAGATCACCACAATAAAGAATGTATCGATGGAACCAAACACTTGTGCAATGCTTGTGGCGTGAGATATAAATCAGGAAGGTTGGTTCGAGTACACGTCAGCAGCCAACTCAACTTTTGATCCTTTCAAAATTGAGCATGCAAAAATTTAAATCAAAGCGTTGCCAAACAAGCCTAAATGTGATTTTGAGAACCCAAATCAACTAATTCACGTTCAAATGCCGTTCATACTAAACATTTCCCCTTTGAAGTTTTCATGTGAATACTACCACCAAGACCCACACCGATAGTTGTTCATGCCCGAGGCGTTGCAGGGGTCCAAAAACAAAAAAAGATCTCACCCTCAATGTCACCCCTTTCCACGGGACTGAAGCCTAGACCGTCGATGAGGATGTTTCTCCATACTACTATTTGAACTACGATAATTGGCCAAAACACATTGCTCATAGCCGGTTGGCTTGGGATCAACACGATACTTGACATGAAAAGCAAGCATGGGCATGTGATCAACACAATGCTTGTCATGACAAGCAAGCATGGGCATTGATGGCATGTTAGCTAGCACGAGATACCTATGTTGTTGCATACTATGCATCGTGGTTTGCCTCTATCCTATTTATTCTTAGCAATTGCAAGCAAACCTCACTGCTTATCTTATGCATAAGGTCATCGATCATCAAATGTAGCAGTTCCCTGACCTCACATTCCCATCCATCAAGGACCAACAACCAAAGTATTTGCTGGCAAGGGGGCAAGGGACCATTGCTGGCCACAAGAACCGCCACCTTCGGCAGAGGCATCCTCCGTGGGCAGGCTACGGCTTCGATTGGGCTTTGAAAAACCCAACTCAAAACTTAAGCTATAGCAGGTGTAGGTTAACGGTCTGCTTGCATTGCGCAACTGTGAGTAGTATGTTCCCGCTAGTTTAAGCCATCGAGCATGATGATAAGCTCCAGTTGTATGAAGTAGATGCAAGAGAAATGAGGACTTGTCATTTTATTAGTTAGATAACTTGAAGAAAAGAAGTGTAGAAAATAAAATGTTCACAATTTATCGAATCATTTTCTTCCTTTCCTTGTTCACATTGCCAATCGGTGAGTGAATAATTTATTTCCTCACATACCTAATAGAGATATCTTTCCTACCCAAATAAACAAGTAGGCGCATCTCTTCAATATTGTCAAGTATGTTATTAAGAGCCTCAATTAACTCTCAAAATTGTACGAGGAAATGGACAATGTTCATCTTCATAGGGAGATGGGGGCATCTCACAGAGCTAAATGTAGCTAGCCATATACGAACTTTACTTTCACCAAGTTTACAACATTGAATTTCAAGGACAAAAACTAGCCAATTTTGTTACCAAAAATCAATAATACAATAACTTGATCACCGTTTTCCTAATAATGAATCAAGCAGCGCAGCCCCTTCTTCCTGCAATATAGAAAAACGAGAGAAACTGTTAAGCTCCTGACTTGTATATTCAACAAGTGAGGTTTGTTTAATACATACCACCAATGCATTAAATTCAGTCTCCTCATCAATGGCACTAATTATGGCAGGATCGTCCAAGTGTTCCTGTTTCGGGAAAATATTGACAACAGAATTAGCTTGTAATTGAACATTTAATTATTTCAAGATCCATTTAGAAGCTTAGAAAAAAAAGCAGTAGCTAGTGCTAAATATTGGTCTCTTTCGAGCAAATAACTTGGAAACAGGTACTGAAAATATGAGTTGGTATCATATTTCTCAAACCCAAACTGGTCATTGACCCAGTCAAAGCAGTGTCAATGGGTCACCGATTCAACGGTGGGTAACTGGTTTTACTGCTGGTCATTGTACAGGGGTTTTAGTAAAAACTGGCCTTACCGGCAGATAAAAACTGCCCGGTTCAGCCAGTTTTTGACCAATTCAAGCAGCTTTGACAGGGTCGATTGCAGATTGGTCCATTAAGCAACCCAATCAGATTTGAGCGGCAGTCGCCAGTTTCTGGTCCAGACTGGCGGTCCAGTTCCAAAAACTGTATAATATAAATAAATATGTGGAGTGTAATTTCTTACATCATCAGCTATTTGCAATGCACCATTTTCATCCTGCAATAAGAAGAGAACAAACACAATTTTATAGCAAGTCCTGAATAAAACTTTGGACTCAAATTCAATTATCAGATACATCATAATACTTCAGAAGGATTGAACTGAAAGCAACCTTAAAATTTCACTTTTTTCCAGATTAAGAACTTTTTATTTACCTTCAAAGCAACGAAGAGAAGAGGGTCTGAAGGTGTATAAATCATATAGTGGGAACCATCCTGCAAAAAGTGGACATTAAGATGACAAAATATTAACGGACATGCAACTCGTTATCTCATCCAGAAAGCCATTCACTACTAAACACAAGCCAATGGCTACCTAATGACTTTCCCTAAATACCAGGATATATCAACTAAACATATACTAATACCTTACCAGATGGAAGCATGCAATTTCCACGCCTTCAGTTGGCAAGCCATCCACATCTTGACCATTATCTGCAGAATTGTACACATTCTTCATTAATAAATTCAAATCTGCTGCACAAGACCTAGAGCTTGGACGAGAAGGTGCTTCGCAATGTTATTTATTGTAATAATGCTTATTGTGGGCGATAACAGTCATGACAGTGATTACTTTTTGGAGGTTTTGGCGGGTTATTGACAAATGATAATATAATGACAGATCGGTAAGTCACGGCTACATGCAATGACATTATCAAATGGAGGCTGGTCGATGAGTGCAGTTCCTCAACTATGAAATGCTATCAGGGGCGGTGATGGTAAGACAATATAGACCAGATGATTGTGCCATCGACTGTGTCGTGTCCGGAGCAAACTCTGGGTGAATTGTACATAAACCAGCTTGAAAGGAAACTTTCGTTCGTTAGTATTTATCTAAGGGCATGGTCTTAACTTACCCTCATGGCCGGTAATTAGATAACTTCATTTTTTGGATAGAGGTTATAAATAAGTTCTACATTTCTCTCCTCTCTCATCTGTCTTTCTATTTCTGCACAATTAAAGAACCTAACTAAACGACATAGCATATTGATCTCCAACAATTATTATGAATGTTCGGAGAAAGTAGAATGCCACCTTCAACTTGTCTGTCAATTTGATTTCTAAATAAGAGTTGAAAATCAGACAAAGATGCAGAAACTCCAAACGAACAGTGAAGTAACTAAATATGAAAGCAGAAAATGAAGGTGGATTAAATATTTGTTGCACAACAAGCCACGTGCATTAGGGTTAAGATAGAGTTCTACCTGTGTGAAATTCAATTATATCGTCCTCAGTATAGCAGAATCCTCCTCGTGCTGTGTAACAAAATCTAATAACAATGCACAAAGCTACACAAAAATCAGTTACTTTTCCATGATATGGTAAAAGAAAGATAGCCTTTAAATGATATAATCCTTAGGCATACCCGCTGTACACCAGATGCATATGCATTTTGGCAAGGGTGTAAGCTGCAGTGGGAAGGATAGACTCAACTTCTTCGTCACTGACCTACAAAATCAACAGACTCTCTTATTCCAGCTCAAGAACTATTAAACTAGTCAAGAAATTTTTATACCGGCGCCAATAATCAGTTAAAGGTTAGATCCTTCATCTTGCTTCTCTTTTCTTCATGCAAATATAGGTTATTGTTCCTTATGTCAGAATAATACATATATAAAAAAATAAAATAAAAAACCCCATCCAGCCAAGAATAAGCTGACCATAGTTACTAGCAACCAAAAAAGAAGATGCCGGCAATATATTAGACAAGGAAACAAGTCAAAAAGGGATATATGATTAGACTTACGGCAGACCACCCTTCAACATTGACGCTCTTTAAAATCTGAACGGGCCTGCATATAATTAACTTCGACAGTTATATTTCGGTAAGAAATCAAGTGGAAAAAAGTTTTAGCCACAGGCATTGTCCTCACTTACATATCTACTGGGCAGAGCAGCATGCATTCATCACCTCTTGAGTTTCTAAATACCCTCCTTATGATGCACTCCAGGGGGAAGTTATTGGTCGAATCCACCTGTCAGCAACTCCTCTAGGTTATTAAAAATAGGTTAACCAAAGAAAGATACAAGGTGCCCCAAAATAATAAAATGGGTAAACCATAACGACAAGAAAGTTACAAGGGACTAGAAAATTACCATAAGCAATCTTCACATAGACGTATAACATAATCTTTTGCATTGACATACAGATAAGACAGTGCTATGGAAGCAGGGAAACAGTACGAGTTGTCATCTTTTACAATAATGAATAAAAATATCTTGAACCAAGGTCAATCCAAGAATAAAAATAAAGCTACTTTCTACTTATAATTGTCTGTTTATATAATGATAGTGTAATCAAATTCTCAATTTATTTAGTCTATGACAAATACTACATCATTTTCACAATCTATGCTCGGGGGTGGGTGGGGGTGGGGTGAGGAACTAAAAGCACCCACTTCCCAGCAATGAGGGTATTGTTCTAATCAAAATTCATTGATTACAACAAAGCGGAGCTCAAACACACAACAGGTAGTTGGGATTTCAAACCTTAATATTTCTTATTGGACTTTCTCAAAACTAGTTTATAATAAGTAAAAAAAATCTCTGCCATAATATATACAAAAGGTTAAAGGGGGATCATTGCTTTTATGTATTGCAGTCTTTTAAGCTTTTAATAGGTTATATGCAATAATTTCGCATCCGTTAAAATTCCCATAATCTTCATCTCCCTCAGTAAAAGGTAAAGCGCCATTTTTACCTTTTCCAGCGGACCCAAATTCAGTGTGTGGTTTCCCTGAAAAGATGTTACTCGTAGTATACTTTATGTGTATATTGATTAGCAATGAATCTATTCAAAGTTCATCCATATTCATCACCACTTAAGTCAAACTAATAGTGTTACTGCACTTCATGTTCCCAAGCAGAAACTAAGGATGATAATAAAAATCATATATAAGAAGTAAATAGATAAATGCAATAACACGCACACACAGACATTGAATTCGATACAAAAATAACAATAAAAACCATACAATTGTAGCAATGCGTTTGTTAGAGGCCATAAGGACTCTGCCTTGGTCATCCAACACAAACCCTGCCGGCGGTTTCGGAAGGGGCAGCGTCTCGTACGGTAACTCTTCCGACGGTGACTGCAGCAACTCAACCCCACTTTTTTCAATTTCAAAATCATCATCTATTATACTTTTGCCACTAGTTTTACTATTGGACTTCTTTTTCTTCCGCGTGGCTGGCGGCGACCCACCGCCGCCGCCACGGCGTTGCTTAGATGCAGAAGAGCAACACGAGAATCCAAATTCATTTTTTCTGTTTTTATTGATTGATATATAATTGTTGTTACAATTGGGGAATGCAAAAGAGTAATTGAACTGAGGGATAGATGGGATTGTATTTGTGGTATTTTTGTACAAATTTGAAGGAATTGTTGAAAATCTGGGCACAGAGAAGGCCATTTTGCCGGGGTGTGTGCACTGTACTAAAGACAAATACTCCTAGTCCATACAGTGAATCAGATTTTTTTTATGAGTCTGGAAATGCATTATTGTCCTCAAAATCAATTCACTTGTCACATCTAAAGAATACAAAGTTGGACGGAACTAGTATTGGACTTCCAGTTCAGTCCAGTTCTTGGGTACAGGGGTGGGGGTTCACTTTTTTTGGCCATTTTTTTTTGTCATGGGTCCCGCGTGGGGTCCACCAATATGAGATAGGTAGAAATTCTGTAAAATTAATTTATGTACATTTAGCTTTATTCTAAATTTAATTGGCTCTGAATATTAAAATTGCGAAGAGAAAATTACATAGAAACCTGTTTTTCAAGTTTTTATTTCGATAATTAGATGAGGTGAATTTTATTTCAAAAATCAGGTGTCAACCCTTCATTCCACTCCCACTACCATCCCCACTTTCACCCCCATGAACCACGCAATCGCCAACCACCACTTCACCAGTCGGTTGGCGAGGGCGGTACTATAGAGAGACAACCAACGATCGCCAACCACCACCTCACAAGTCGTTTGGTGGTGGCGACATGATAGAGAAGAAGTAGAAGCGGCGACGCGTGAAGCAGCAATGTTTGGGCAAGCGGGAGTGAGCGATTATCTACAATGTTCCATGTGTATGTGTTAATAGTTTGTGCGATCTGTGAAAACAAGGGGTGGAGGTGGAGGGGATTTTATGAGGTAGTGGTGATGGTGTGGGTGTGGTTGGTTGGAGGTGGAGGTGGAGGTGGAGGTGGAGGCGAAGGTGGTGATAAGGTGGAGGTGATGGTGGATTTGAGGAGGATGTGGTGGTGATTGGCGATGGAGGAAGTGGCATTGGTGGTGAGGTGATAGGCATTTGGGTAGTGGTGGTGGAGTAAAGTGATGTTGGATGAAAATCATTTGTGATCAATTATTTAGATAATTAGGATCGATAGAATAGATAATTTGTGATTGATAAATAAGTTGTAACGTGTTAAAAGTATGATTTGTGTCTAAATTTGTAATGTGACCCATATTTATGTCTTTGTGATTGTAACGTTATGTGATTTGTGATTAGTAATTAATTGTGATCATAAATTATATATTGTTGTAATCGATAAATAAATTGTGACATATAAAAATGTGTGATATGTAACTAAATTTATAATTTTGACTCAGAATTTGTCTTTATGATTGTGACGTGTGATTTGTGGATTAATACGTAATTTTCACTGTAAATGATGCGACACTACTCCGAACACCCTCGTTGCACCCGCGAGTTGCGAAAACTTCCTTCCGGATTGTATGTTATTGTGACCTTAACCTATTTAATTAATAAATGAGTCCCAGAAAATTTATCAACCGGTCACATTGATTTTTGAAAGAATTCTACAAGTTTCTTTAAGTGGTGGCTAGAGCAATGCACCCACCGTTGAACAACATTTCATCTTCAATTCATTATAGTGTTATTTATAAACTCAGACAAATTTATTATTAAAATTTTATAAATGTAATTTTGAATCAATAAGAGACTTATGTTTATTCCTTTCACGTTGACATTTTCAGCCCTCAAAGGGAATGAAAGTGAAAGTGAAAGTGAAAGTGAGATTGAGATTGTTGATGTAAATGGTTGTGTTTCATTAACTTGAGGAGGCCCTTTTAATGGGCCAATTACACCTAAATTTTACGTTAATTTTTTCAGCTCTCAAAGTATAAAGAAAATGAAAGTGAGATTGAGATTGAGATTGTCGATGCAAATGATCATGCTTCGTTAACTTGAGGAGCCCTCTTAATGGGCCATTTGCACCTAAATTCATATATGTAACTAATATTTTGAATAGTTGTCACTCAAATAAAAGATTGCAACTCTTGAGAATGTTTGTTTAATAAATAAGATTGTTGATTTCTAGTTTGACATAGATGAAAAGATAGAATTTACCCCTTTTTTTCTTCTATTAAATATTTTTTTCCTGCAAACTTGCATTTCATAGTTTTCAAAGTTTGATTCATGTCTTTAATCCAAAAATACAAAACACGAGCTTCTTCATATTGTTTTCATATGGTTGTTTATAATTTTAAAGTTTTAATTATAACAAATAAGTTAATCTTGTTTACTAACAAATTGAATTTAAGTGATTATAGTTTTTTAAAGCATACGATGGAAAATTGATCGATGATCATCAAAAGATCAAAAGATATCTTCACAAATTGGGTCACGAGGAGATCAAGATCGAAGTTACATTCAAGAACTTAAAAGTCAAAATTCGGAGCAAAATCAAAGACTTGATTTCTTAGATAAAGTGTAAAGGTATTAACACTTTGATATATGACAATGAATGATTAGACTCAAAATTCTTCTATGCATTAAAAGTCATTCTAATTTAATGTTTTGATTAAATGTAAATATGACTTTTAAAATGATATTTAAACTTGAAAAATATCTTTTATCTTGAAAAATTAGTTAAAAATAATTTTCAAAAGTTCATGCCCTTCAAAACTTACGAATCGGATCAAATGGGGTCAAAATGTAAAAAATTCAAAACTGTAAGGTAGTCGACTGGCTAAAAAAGGCGGTCGATCGGGAGTTTCCAATTGTCCAAAATTTGACTATTATGGCCTCTTATTTTTACTGTACGAACGGTTGTATTGGTCATTCGGACAAGAGGAGGTCGACCGATTGAGTCATCCAAACTCCCAAATTTTTTGACGTTTTAAATTCTATAAATACCTCTTATTGCATTCAATACAACATTTTTCAAAAGTATCAAAGTGATATATCTTTTTGAGAGATTTATTTAAGCTCATGTTTGCATTCATTTCATTTATTTTTTCATATCAAAACTTTTGATTGATTCAAACTCTTTAATCATCATCTTCTTCAAGGTTTTCATCACTCTTTTTGTACTTCACTTATTTCTATTACTCATAAAAAGAGACATATTTTAAAAAAGATATTTGAACTTACATTGCATATATTTCTTCTATTACTTCATATTGAAAACTTTGATTGACTGAATCAAACTTGTAAAATAATCATATTTATCAAAGTTTCTCATCTCTTTCTTTGTACTTACTTTATTTCAATCATTCATTAAAAAGAGATATATATTTTGAGAAGATTTTTTACTTTATATTGCATTCATTTCTACTTCATCTTCTCATTGAAAAATTTTGATTGATTGAATCAAATTTCTAATTATTATGTACATCAAAGTTTTTCATCTAAGACTTGAGCTATCATTTATTGTTATTCATTGAAGTGTTAGCCTCTTTAATTACTTAACTTGTTTGTATTATTTATCAAGAGAGGAACTCCATTGTAAAATTGCTTTGATAAAGTGTAGGTCATGTTGAAATCCCGTAAAAATCTGTATTGTATAAAGATTGATAATCCTAGTTGTAAGTCACCGTGTATGTTATATTGAGATCTCGTAAAACTCAATATTATCTAAGGATCGGTGCTCTTTATTTTTAAATTATCGGAAGCGTTGTAAATGGTTGGATTGTACCATAAGTCAATCAATATAGTGAAAAGGGCTTGCTCTTGTTGGAGAGCTTGATAACGGAGGACGTAGATCATTGTTTTGGATCGAACCTCCACAATAACATCGTTTGTATCATCTCTCATTTTTACTTATGGCTTTCATATTTGCTCTTATTATTTGAATTGATCTATTTAAGTTTTACTTGCTTGAATTTAGATTAATTCTTCGAAAATATTTTTAAAAATCAATTCACGCCCTTTTTGGTTTGTTATTCTTGGACTATCAACAAAATGTTTGGTTTCAATTATATCTTGAAGGCGTTTTGATATCTTGCCCGCATCATCAAAGTAGGGGTAAATATCAAATTAAGAAAAGTGCAAACAAATGTATGAGAGTCAAATTTCTTTATCTCAGAATTCATCATAATTTTTTCCAACTTCATATACTATATGTTTGCCCCAATCATTATAATGATAGCCCAACAAGAAGAATCTGGGTTATGCTGGCCAATGTTCTTAGTCCTGCAATGGATATTGTCATTGAATGTGGAATTTTCTTTTACTTCCAAGAACGAGATACAATTAGTTGTTTTACTATATTAACGATCAAACACTGAAGTCATTGAATATTTACTATGTTATTTATTTCCTAATAACCGATTACATTGTCGTTGAATATGAATACATAAGTGGGTGAGATTTTTTGATTTGTCGCCCATTCACAAGGATCAATATTAATTTGGTTATAGAAAATATAGGATTAACAATCAATTTTCTTATCGTTATAACATATTTTTAACAAATTCAAAATTTGATTGTTTACCATTTATTTTCTACGATGAAACATCTCCTTTATTTGTTAAAAATAGTTTTTAACGATTAGATTGATTTTGTCATTAAAACATTAATTTGTAAAATAATGTCTTCTTCTATAGTGATAAGAGCATTTTAACTAGACTTTTTATTTTTATAGAGTATCTTCAAATTCATAAAGTAAACTATTTGAGTTTTCTAACAAACATTTTACTCATGTTTTTATTTTTATTTTTCCTACAATCATATATTATTATTCAATTAATATATACATTTTAGATATCAATAGCAAAAATATTAAATATGAATATGAATAATTTAAGTAGCGGAATATTGAAACTTGTATTCTACAATATATTAAACAATAATGCCATACGTACATGCTTTCAATCACATAACATTTACAGAATTTTAAAAAATGATGATGTGCCAAAGAAAAAAAGGTAAGATACACGTAATTTGAAAAAATGGAAGAAATAAAAACTCTTTTTAATATGTCAATTTTCGAGATAATTACAAAATGTCAAACAAAATCGAAATATTACTTTTTAATATCATTTCGAAATGTTCATGACATAGTTTTTCATGTCTTTAACAACGTGTGAAACAGCCAATCGCAGCAAATATTATCACGCATCAAATTACACCATTCCAAACTAGTGTTTCGAGGATTTCGATAACATGCTAACTTAAAAATTCTTCAACAATCGGACACTGATCAAATTATTAAATCGCATACGTTATCTCGAAATTCATTTCGAGAACCACAACATGGACAAATCGAATTGTCTAAATGAATATCAAAAATAGTTAAACATGAGTCAAAGATGCATGTTAAAAAGACACATGTAACTTGTCTTTTCTTTACCTTTTTTCAATTATTTAATTAATATTTATTATTTTTACGCAAAAAAAAATTCAATATAATTTACATAATTTTATTATAAATTTTACATGAAATACGACGTCAAAATGTTTTGAATGTATATTTTGAATTTTTAGGAAAAATAATTCATACCTCGTGTAAAATTTTCTCCTAATTTACATAAAAAAAAAATTTAACATAGTATTTCATGTAAAATTTCTAATAAAATGATGTAAATTATATTGAGAAATTTGTCCTGTAAAAATAATAAACGTTAATAAAAAAATTTTAAAAAAAATTAAAGAAAAGATGAGTTATATGTCTCCTTTTAATACGCACATTTGATGCACATTTAACTATTTTTAATATTCGTTTAGGCAATTCGATTTGTCTAGGATGTAGTTCTCTAAATGTACTTTTAGATAGTGTATGTGATTTAAGAATCTGACTAACATACGATCATCAGAGAATTTTTAAAATTAGCTTAGTATCAAAATTCTCGAAATACTAGTTTGAAATTGTGTATTTTGATGTGTTAGCATTTGCTACAATTGACCGTTTCGCATGCTATTAACGAACTGAAAAATTAGGTCATGAGCACTTTGAAGTGATATTAAAAATGTAATATTTTGATTTTGTTTGACATTTAGTAATTATCTAAAAAATTGATATGTTAAAAAGAGGTTTTATTTCATCCTTTTTATTTTAAATGATGTGTAGCGTACCTTTTTCCTTTGCCACGTCATCACTTTTTAAAAATCGGTAAAAGTTATGTGATTGAAAACTTGTACATATAGCATTAATTTATAATATATTAAATATCACATTAAGTGTGAATCATTTCTTGGACGATTATAACCATAATACTATCCAATTATTTCTATAATATCTTTTTTTTTGTTTTTCAATATATATTTATTTACAAACTATAATAAATACTATAATTAATTCTCAATTAATTAGCATTTACATTCATTGATTAATATTAATTAGAATTTCAGTCCATGTTATTAATTCTCAATTAATTAATATTAATATTAACATTCATTTAATTAATTAATATTATCTAAAATTCAAATTCAATGATACAATTTATTATTCACGTCCATGTATGCTAATTAGTATCATTTTCACTTAATTGAAAATTAAATTATATTAATTTAATATAAATTATTTAACATTTATTGTGAAGTATATCTTCATTCATATTATTTTTAAATTAATTAACATTCAAATTTATTCATATATTGTATCTACCATTGATCTTCATTTATGCATTTAGTTATCATTCTAATATTACATTCAAGTATGCATTTCACTATTTACGTGTATGTATAATAATTAACATATATTTTCAGGGACTTGCATTTCTCTTATATTTAGATCAAAATGATTAATGAATGATCAAATATTACATTCACGACACTTATGAAGTATTTTAGAATAACGTATAACACACGTTCACTCTAACTAATATATATTAAAAGTGATGATTGAAGAGAAACTTTATAATACACAATTTACCCTTATCTAATATACTCTTATTTAATTTTAATTTTATTAATAATTAATTAATAACATTAATTCCTTACATATATATCTGTATATCCAATATACCCTTATTTATTTTTAGTTTTGTTAATAATTAATTAATTAATAATATTAATTCCTTTTATTTAACAAGAAAATTTATTTTTTTTAGTAAAAGAAAAGGTAAACAGTTATTAAGGGATTTAATTAGATAAATTATAATATAATTAAAAATAATTGTTGAAATTAATATTTTTATATTGAATTTAAAGAAGGGAGCTAACTTAATTAGTCAAATTTTTTTATAACATTCATATTCCCTTATTTAAATGGCTCTTTCATTTGGTAGTTTCACACATATCCTAACAATTAAATAATATATATATATATAATGTAATAAAATTAATGCATTAAATACTTCGATTAAATTTTATTTTTTCCTTATTTTAAAGTTGTTTTAATTGATAATTACATACGAATCTCCATGCTACCTAAATATAGATTAAAACAGAGTATCAAATAATATGGTTATTATATTCTCACTAAAATTTTATTAAAAACACAACATTATAATTGTAATAAACATTTATAATCTTTGCTCATTTTCTCATTTTAGTCCTCAATTATTTTCCGCTTTAATCTTATTATTACATAGAGAACGTTCAATGAAAAAAGATGGAGAGAATCCGTCGAGGGTACGTTTTTTATTTCCTGCCAATGGAGAGTATGCAAAGGGGATTTAGAGATGAGTATTTTTGTAATTAATAATTAATGTAAATAAATGAGAGTGGAGCTGCATGGCTGCTTTGAGTTAGTGCATACGCTATGTAATAAATATAATTAAGATCATTATAGCTATAAAAACCAATATTTCTCATTTTAGAACTGTTATTAATTAAAGTAATTTGTTGTGGGCTAAAGATAAGAATTGCTATTAATGAAAGCAATTTGGTGTGGCCTAGATCTTCTCAAAATTCTAAAATAGCCTAAATGATGCTTATGTATGTAAATGTGTTCATGTTGGGAATTGCAGTTTTTGAGAAGCCGGTTTGCGTGAGATAGATTTTACAAAAAAAAACAAAATCAGTAGTTTTAGTACTTGATGAAATTTTTGATTATGATAAAAAAAAATGATAGAGTTATTTTTTCTCTCTATTTTATTTTAAAATTATTTTACTAATATCCAGTGTTGTGAAGTTTTTTTTTTGGCAATTAGTTAAGCTTTGTTCGCATTTTAATTTAATTTTTAATATCATGGATTTAATTTTATGAAATTTCTATT
>CAIGRP010026749.1:0-10436 GCA_903798385.1 Fraxinus cuspidata | reverse complement strand
AGTGAAAGTGAGAACACTTCAAAAAAAGCTCCGTAAGGAGCCCCTGTGTACAACTTGATGTATATCCGCGTCAAAGTGTGACTCTTTTAACATATTTCTTTTCCAGGGCTTATGAAATTGAAACCTCAACGAGGAATTTCCTTAACGATTTGAAGGGGGAAATAAGCAAACGTAAATAAAAATCGAAATCCCATTGAATTACATATCCAATAGACTGTATATTTCAGGTCTGCATACAAACACGCTCATTATTTGTTTTTGTCCAAATTTTTTACGCAGTTTGAAGGGATTTCTCTATTAATTTTTTTATAATGGATTCTTGCTAGGAAAAAATTAATAGAACATGTTGCTAAGGTGGAGCAGGGCGATTTCCAAAATTTATACGGCCAATAATTTCCAGAGGAACCCTGAAACTATTAGAAAATGTTCTCATTCCTTTTCATATCAGAATTATTCAAAGATTGCTGCTGCAGAGCCAGATCTTCCCGAATCCGCTGAGAAAACCTACACTAGCAGGCCAGAGGTAAGAAATTCTAAATGTTCATTCATTTTACTATTCGTACTAATATATCTAATAATCGATTTCTGCACTGCGTTCTTGTTGAAAATTTGAGTTACAATTGGATGAGATAAACGATATGTTAAAAAAACTACTGCCTGTTTAAATTGCTTGTCGTATGCTCGTGTCTGGTGGATTTTAATTTTTGGTTAGCAGTGGACTGGATTTATGTTTCTTGATTACTAAATGAGGATTGGAAAAAGATATAATGATAAGTCATAATTTCTTCTGTTTTACTTTTTGAAATAAAAATGTTTATTTGGAGAACTGCTATTTAAAAAAAAAAATAAAAAATTGGGGGTTTTGTCGGGGTGGGGATGGGTGGGTTCATAAAATGGGGAAGGGGTAATATTCCAAATTGTATAGCTGTGGCCTAACCTTTGGGTTAGTAAGGAAATCGCAGATTCAACCAGGGATTTTAGTGGAAGAGGAGGAAAAAGGCTTTTGGGATTTAGAATAGTAAATGATATTTGATGCAAAACCTTACATTTCCCAATAAATAAACATGATTTGTAACAACGGTGTACTCATTTCCTTTTCCTGTTTGTTAATCATTTAGTTGATAGCAAAAAATAAGGTAATACTGTGTGCACTCGAATTGTGCGTTTGAAGTATTTTTACTGGTGAAAAAATTGAACTGAAATACTGCGTTGTTTAATGAAAGGAACTCATGTATTTCATTATTTCTCTTGTTTATTACTCCATGCTGAAATTTGTAACTTTTCACGCATGTTTAATTTTTTATGGGTTGACAATAGTACGTGCCTTTTGGTGAATTTGCTAAGAGTTAATGAAAGTACGTGCATTTAGGTGAATTTGAACAAGATGTTTTGGTCCAAGCCTTGTTCATTGGCGTTGCCACGTGATTCACCACAAAGAATTGAAGATCCCAAGTACGAGGGCTTTAAGCGAGTTATCCTCAAGCTGATGCTGTTCTATAGTACACAAAGCCAGTCCATTCGATGGGCAAATGCGATTTATAGCCGCGTTCTTTATCAAGTTGACAGGTCTGCTATTTATGACGGTTAGTATTTTATTTCTCTTATGCTCATCATTGATCATCTTCTCATGCTCTGATGAGTTGTGGTTTTTTGTGTTTCTTGTGCACCATATGTGTTTAGAAGAAAAAAAGGCATCATTTTACATGCCTAATGGTGCAGAATATATTCAAGTTCAAGGCCAAACATTTTAACAAGATGAAACAATTTTGTTTGTTATGGTTTACCCGTATTCTATGCCATCTTTTGTGAGGGGCACATGTTTAAGACATGCCAATTGATTATGGAGAACAACAATATCACCATATTTTTCAAGTTGCAATCTAATTTTGTATTTAATTTGTTTGGAAGTTGTAGGAGTTCAGGATTTATACTTTTTTGCTTTTCTTGAACTGGTGTAGTTGTTCAACTAAATGATGGTGTGGGAATGGGAAAAAACTATTAACTCCTTTATTTCAAATCAAATGGCAATCATCTTTGGGCAGCCCTAGATGGGCTTAGTATTGAATGCAGGTATATATATATATATATTCCTTTCTGTTTTTAATCACTTTCTAGGCAGTATTCCGAGGGATATTCTACTTAGAAGCCTCTACATTCCTGTTTGTGACACCTTTGACAAAACTACCTCAAAGTTTATGTTTATATAGTAGAGGCCTGCCACAGCTCCTTAGTGTCACAAACTCTTATCACATTTTCCTTGTATTAATAAAATGCCCGATTCTATGGAAGCTAACTCTAGAAACTATGTGTCCATGTGGGCCTTTTAGGAGAGTAAGGTCAACTTGGCAAGGCAACAGATTCTAAAGGGGATTGCTCATAGTTCTTTCTCATGAATAGTTTGTTGCATTCTGTAAGAAGAATTATGATGTCTAAAGTGCACATACAACAAAATCCTATATGTGAAAATTTTGGCATGCAGGTCTCCTGTCTTGATTTTAATCAAACTAAATCTGATGCTCATATTTGAACAAACATACCCAATTACCCATCATTATTTTTGTTTGCTATCTTATCTTTACACTTATGTAAGTTTAACTTGAGCAGTACCTTTTACATGCAGTGTTTAGCTTGGAGAAAACCTTTAAAACAACATTCTCCTTGCTTGTAATCCATATGTGGCTTTGCTTACGCCGCTTAAAAGAAGAGGGAAAGGAAGGTGTTGAGTTGGGGCAATACTTATATGAGATGTACAATCATGATCTTGAACTGAGAGTTTCCAAGGCTGGGGTGAGTTATCTGTACCTAGATGTTTGTTGCATATTTAATTCAATGCTTAATAATATCATTTCTTCTTTTGAGTCCAAAAGAAGGTGTTTGTTATATTCTGTGTCTTTTCAGTCTGATGAAAACTTAAGTTTCTATCAATTAAGTAACTTTTAAAAGGTCCCATATCACTTGAGAACAATATGGACAATTACTTTTTCAATCTAAGCACTTTGTCAATTTATTCCATTTTCTCACTTTTACATTGCAGGTAAACTTGCTGTTAACTAAATGGATGAAAGATTTGGAGAAGATATTCTATGGGAACATTGTTGCTTATGATGCCTCTATGCTTCGTGAAGGCAGGCAGGATCAGTTACAAAGTGTAATTTGGAGGTTAGGCATTTGGCAGAATTTTGATTCTAGTATTGGTTTGGCATGGTTCATTGATGAGTAATGGTTCATTGATGAGTAATATATTAAGCTACAAGCGAAGCTCTGTTGGAAGTGTAGAAAAAATTGATAAACAGCAGAGAGAATGCAGCCACAGTTCCCACTGTTTGCATAATATAGCACTTGGATCCTGACTTAAATTTTTTTGGCATTTGGGTCCTCAATTCTAACAATTTTATAGCAAGTTCATTTTTTCTGCTTTTTTCTGTCTAGTAGAACATTAAACCTTCATGTTACTTGCACTTGAGGCGGATTTTGGGGATATTTTATAGGAATAGATTTGCAGAAAAAGAATCTCTCTTTATTTGTTACCAAATTTGATGAAATTTAAGCAATTTTGTCTTGATTTTATTACCAAAATTCATTTTCAGACAACATCGGTTCTAAAGATTTTGATGCACATAATATTTCTGGAGATTTCTTTCAGTATAGAATTGGCAGCTTCAGCAAGGCAAGAAATTAAACCTAAAAATCAGATTTTAATAGATTTTGATAAAAGTTAATAAAACGTGTGGTTAGAAAGTTGATGAAAATTGAGGGGTGCCATGGACTGTGTGGTTAAAATTAATTGTTGATTTTGACTTAAATTTTTATCAACCTTTTTAGCTAAACCAAATGTCGACTATGTCTCCAGGTCAACAATCTCCAAGATTGAATCATCAACTGTTGAAATTATTTTTAGGTTTTTCAAAGCTGACTGATTGGTTCACTTGGGGCTATATTCTAGCAAATTCTTTTGATCTTTTATATCAATTTAATTATTGGATTGCCAGAACCAGGTGAAAGTTCTTTTTAATTAGTTTTCCGATACTGCCTATGATAGTAGCAAGTGGGGGTTCCTTTTAGTATTTGGAGAAAAGGGTTTTTTGGGACCTTCATTTCTCTAGATCTGGAAGCATTGGTTGTTTGTAAATTTGAAGTAAGGTTTGGGTTTTCGAAGAGTTTGAAGAAAGTAAAATCTTAAACAGCCATTAGAAGCTTCATTAGAAACACGAATACTAGAAGAATATTGTGCTGCATTTATTTCTATTATTTATGTGAATCAGACGTCCATTCAGGTCTTGTGAGGGACCGCTTTTCCCCCAAGTCTCATTTTCCTTATTCTTCTTCTTATAATTTCCTCTTTCTTGCCGTCTGTGATGTTGAGGTGGGTGGACTGGAGGAGGAGAGGTAGATTGGAGGTTTGTGAGCTTGAGTGTCTCAGTGGCAGTGAATAGGTTATCCTTTTTTCATAATTTTTTCCTCTCTTTCCTTTTTCTTTTGTTTATTGAAAGAGGGTAGAATTGTCTATTCAACGAATATCCATCACGTGTGAATCACGTGACAGTTAATGGTTCCAGTGAATGGAAAGGTTGGGAAGGACAAATTGCCTATGTTTGGCCCCCAATTTTCCAAAAAATAAATTTTTTTAAAACTCATTTTGAAACACATTCTCCCATAAAATAATTTTACATGCAAATCAAAAACTATTCCTTATTTTTTAACCACACATTTTCCAACTAAATACTATTCCAAAATGCATTTTGGCCCTAAATTGGGGACCCAAAAGCTAAGGAAAAAAGAGTTGGGATCCAAGTACTATATCAGACTAATGACGAGGACTGAACTGTATTTGTAAACGTGTAAATGTCCCCAAGTTAAAGGACAGTCAAATGAATTCAGTTTATGCTAAAATTTAACTGATTAAAAACTTGGGCTGGTTTGTTGTGGTTTAAGAACATTTAAAGCTATTGGATACTGTGCATCTTAATATCTATTAATATTAATGATGTTTACATGAATTGTAGGAATGTTTTCTCTGATGATGGTTCATCACAACCAAGTGATGCCGCATTACCCCTGGTCCAGGCAAGCTCTCATCTCTAGTCTGTTAAATAGATCGTTAGGTACAAAAAATTATTGCTTGAGGTAAATTTTGATCAGATAGTATTGATATTAAATTATTCTCCTGTTATAGAACGACTACATAAAATGCTATACATTTCAAACACTTCTCACCACCAAGACATGTTAACAACAACTACTAGTAATCTCTGTCTGTGTAAATCATTTGGTTATTTTGGGTGCGGTTGGCCATAAAGCATCCTCTCATGCTGGGATATGCTTAGTCTTTAATGAGGGAAAAGTATTTTTTCTTTTGGATCCTTACAAGTACGAAGTCTGTTATATAAATTAATGAATACAGATAACTTGCTGCTTTTCTTGCAGTTTTTAGTTCCTTGTAAGAAAGGAATAGATCATTTGTTTAATGTATTGAAATTAATGGTGCACCGAACTTTTTTATTTGTTTCTTTTGGCATATTAGGCCATGTCAAGATACGTAGACCGGGAAACCAGTTGTTTGTCATTAACAGGTATGCATTTACTTTTAGTGTTGGTAAAATTTATTTTATAAGCATTCGTACGTTGGTATGATTGTGTTTCTGCTATTACCCAGCCCGAAAACAACTAAAAAAAAAAAACCAAAAAAACATTGGAGAGACTATGTATTAGAACTTCTACCAGTCCCAAATTTTTTAGCGTATTGAAATCACTGCTGATGAAAAGGTACCAATGCTTTCCTCTCCCCCCCTGGAAAAAGGGTAAAATGGATCTCTTCCCTTTGAAAAAAGGTAAAATAGAGAGAGGCAGAGAGGAAGGACGCCAAACTCAACTTTCCAATCTAATTTCTAATTGGCCTGAATGAATTGGATTTTCTTGTTATATCAATATGTTACTGCTGCGATATTGTTTTACCGTCGGATACTTGAAAGATATTTCTAATCTTAACATTTTCTAACTGATTCTAGCCTGTAGAAATTGAATGCTAATTATTTGACAAGTTATGGTTTTGGTGGGCAGACAAAGAAGCCATATTAACTGGCAACTTCATGTTCACAAGATTGGAGAATAAGGTAGCCGATTCAGTGAAAAGGTAGTATAAAAGAGGAGCCATGGATTTGGGTGATCTGTATGCATCTATACTAGTTCAGTTGTTGCAGTAGAAATTGAAGTTTACACTGCAGAGATGACTGGTAATTTGTTGATTAGGGAGTGTGTTTATGTCCCTAGAATCTTGATTAGGGGTACATATCATATTCTGATTATTTCTTGGTCTCACTTTCAATTGAATTATGATGTAATAATCCATGCTTTCTGCTTTGGATGTAATTAACATTAAAACAATTTTCCCATATACAAATTCATGTTTCGTTAGGATCATAAGCAATGAAATATCCATAAGATGATAGTAGCATAAGTAAGAAAAAACGACTTGGGTGATTGAGAAATAAAATGATATGATATGATATGATGTTGACGTTCTAGAAAAGAGAAAAAATACACCAAAACTAAAACTATCTTTATTATAATTAAGGATTTTAACTATCTCAGATCCTGTAGTAAATTTTAACAATATATTGACAAAAAAATTTTTATGTAAAAGACATCAAAATTCAAATGCCCGTCTGATAACAAATTTATTTTCAGAACTCTTTGTTCTTAGCACTCATTTTGAATCACATTTTTACGATAAAATATTCTTTGCGTAAATTTAAATTTTTTCCCTATTTTTTATTTACACATTCTTTAAAAAATTACTATTTAAAAATTCATTCTTCCCCAAAAATAAAAAAAAATTGTCCTCAAATAGGGCCTATTCTATAACTATCATTCTAATCTATTTGTCTCAGCAATAGCCACAGAAAATTTTTAAACCATTTTAAACATAGTATTATATGCCACGGTGATCCATCATATTAAATTGCATATTAAATTAAATTAAATTATTTATCAACATAACGCGGTTAAGCTTTCTATAATTTTTATAACGCGTTTACACTTTCTATATTTTGTTTACGAGAAAAAGGATAATATATTGAGAAATACAGAAATAAATAATCCAACATGTGACACTGTCATCTAACCAACCTAACTGACGCATCGACAGAAATAAATTTTATCAACGGTCATCCAACTATAAATGAATTTTAAATTGGGTAAAACCTAACTAATAAATGACATGTAACGGAACTACCTCAATCAAATCATAAACTTCACAACATTTCAATTGAGGTCATTCCGTCACGACATTCCCAAGTCTATGTCCGACAACTATTATTATCAAACTTTTATTATCTACATATTTATTTTCAACCATATATTCACACAATAAAATATTTTGCACGTAAATTCAAATTTTTTCCTACTTTTAACCACACATTCTTTAAAAAATCAATATTTAAAATTATATTTTCTCAAAATAATGGTTGTCAAAAAGGGGCTAAAACTAATAGGACTTGCTTGTGAATTGAAAACTTGATCATATGAAATGAGTCGTGTTTGTTTACTTAGATTGAAGATGAGCATGCCTATTGCCAATCGCCTCATCCACATTGACATTCCGTTAACGTTCACACAAGAAAGTCTTTAGTTTTAGTAACGGCATGTATCGTAGTGACCTTAATAGAAATAATTATAAAGGTTCGGCGATCCGATTGAAACATTTTAAAGTTTGATGACCTCTTGTAAAACATATGCTTTTCCTCTGCATCCTTTTAAGCATTCAATTCCTGTTGTCTTCGTCAACTCCAAATTAATACACACGCACCAATAAGAGCCCAACGATCCAGACCAGATTGTGTTAATATATAGATACAAAAAATCTGTATCTATATATTATCATTCTCATTGCTCCATTACGTCATTATAATTCCCACCGTCCAAAGAATCACTAGAAGTAAAGGGTTTTCATATCCACATCAAGAAAGCATCTTGCCATTTCTAAATATTTCTGGCTAAAAGTAGTTGAAATTCCAAGGATTTATTCATATTCGTTTCTTTAAGACCATATAAATTATATATACATATACATATACTGTATTTTTCTAGGCATTATTTCCTTTGGTCTACGATGAGTTTCTTGATAAGAATTTCCCTTTTCTTGTCCCTATTTTCCTTAGTTTTCTCTGAAGAAAACTCAAAATTACACCCTTTTCAAAGGCCTTTGATTCTTGAATACCCAGAAAGAAATGAACCCAATGTGAAACAAGGATGTACAGATGAAATTCAACTACAGTGTACAGGTTGGAGGTTTGCTGTGGAGGCCAATAATTTAAGTCCATGGAAAAGTATTCCAGCAGAATGTGCTGATTATGTGAAGGATTATTTGATTGGAAGGGGTTATGAAGTTGACCTTGAAAGGGTCTCTAAAGAGGCTGGAATTTATGCAAGAAATGTGGAGTTGAATGGAGATGGGAAAGATGTTTGGATTTTTGACATAGATGAGACTTTGCTTTCAAATCTTCCCTATTATGCTGAACATGGTTATGGGTATAATATTTTTTACTTTTCTTATAAGCATAAATTTAATTTTTAATTATGGTTGGCCTTGTGCATTGCAGCAAGAATTGGCTGTTTTTTGGGGCTTTGGGATAAGGGCATTATTCTTTGGTTTTGTTTTCAAGGTTTGATACCATATCATAGAATTGTTCTTCCACTTTGTTAAGAATTAATTTTTAATTGATTTAGTCTTTAGATTTTAATTTGAGCTATTGTGCCAATTTTCTTGTATGACAACGGTTATGAATAGGATACTTTTTGAACAGTTACTGGATTTGTCTTTGTTTGAGGGTGCAAGTTCTGATTGGATGTTTCTCTTGCTATGATTGGAATAATAAATATGACATTTGTGGCATATTTGGGCTAGACTGTCGGTACACTGTCGTGTCGTGTGGTGTTGGATGTTGCATGCCAAAATGTGTCCACGATGTTAAATCATTATGCTTATTTGATGAGTTTTTGTGATTTGCTAAGTAGTCAACTGGAAACCCTTACTAAGAGATTTCTTAATGTGATTTCAGATATCTGATATGCGTTCTCTGGTGGTGATGTGTAGGTTGGAGCTTTTTGATAGCGTGGAGTTTGATAAATGGGTTGAGAAGGGAACGGCTCCTGCTATACAGTCCAGTTTAAAGCTTTACAAAGAGGTTTTGGGGTTGGGATTCAAGGTGGTCTTGCTGACTGGGCGAAGTGAAAGGCATAGAAGGGTTACCATTGAGAATTTGATCAAAGCCGGATTTCAGGATTACGACAAGCTCCTATTGAGGTTAGTATTGAAATTTCTTGTTTCTGATAATAGGTATGATAAGATTTTGTAGGCAAACTCTTGTTTATAATACCTATTCAGTAACCTTGTTTCATAATTCTCTAAGAGCAACATGCCATTCATTAACCGCGGATCTCAACTGAGCAAAATATGCTAATTCTCAGACGAAGTATGAAAACGCCTGTGTCCATATAGAACTTTACCTAGAAGACGAGATGATGGATAAGATTTAAATGAAAATAATTAATTCTTATCAAGGCATAATTTCATAATGGATGCTCAAGTTGAGATGATGAACAAGAGAATCTTTCTTTCTAAGACAAGAAGCCCCATTTAATTTATCAATAAGCACTTAAAAAGCTATTTGAATTTCAGTGGAGATTAAACATTAGTTATGATTAATCTTGCAGGCTAATTTCATTTGAGATTAAACCTTAGTTGTGACTTATGATTAATCTTGGGCTATTTTTTATATGTGCTTTTGTTACTATCATTTTGCTGTACAATTAGATCACTTTCAAGCAGGAAGTGAAGGAATATGAAGAATAGTTATTAGGTGAAAAGTAGCATCAAACTTTCCGTGACTGCAAAGCAGTATAGTATTAAATACATTGAGAGTCGGAATTTGATTGCTGAGAGATGGGCGTAGATGATCGAGAGTGCTACCTTATTAGTCTGAATTCAAGAACGAAAATATTGAGGAATTCTAGATAAATTGGACAAGGCAACATGTGAACCCTTGATTTTCACAAGTCTGAAGTGTAGAGTAGCTCATTTGATTTTTCTATCCTTCAAATGATAAATCTTTTGCTGTAACTGTGAACAGTTTTTTATCCTTTAGGATCCTGGATAAAGAAATTGAATTATACTTTCGATTTGATTTGAGAAAGATTTGAATGTAGTGGATTGTATTATACGTGTATACTGTCAAATATACTCAATAAAAGACTCGATACCCCTCTACGTAAGAGATTCTCTCATTATATTGAAATCAAAATAACAACTAAATATGGTAGCAATCAATTACAATATTAATTAATGGTAAAATCAATCTATCTATAATAGTCGTAATCTTCGACGATCTCCGTAATCTTATTCAATCTCATTCACATCCCCCCCTCAAATTGATGCTTGC
>CAIGRP010026748.1:0-12237 GCA_903798385.1 Fraxinus cuspidata | reverse complement strand
ATTGCTCGAGAGAGATTGTTGGATAGGATAGGAACATTAATTTGTCATGATTGGATGTGTTGTCAAATTATAAAACTAGGGTTATCCTAGTGCTTCCTTTATTTATGAATTACATAAAATTTGTATTCAACTATTAATTGCATTTAGTTTAGTAATTTACGCTTGCATCGTAGTTGATTTAATTCTACTTAATATTATCGTTTCGGTTAAGATCATATTAAATAGAAATCAAATTAAGTAAATCTCTGTGGGTATTATATAAAATTTGTATTCAACCATTAATTGCATTTAGTTTAGTAATTTACACTTGCATCGTAGTTGATTTAATTCCACATAATATTATCATTTCGGTTAAGGTCATAATAAATAGAAATCAAATTAAGTAAATCTCTGTGGGAACGATACTCGGATTAAAAAAAGTCCACTTTATTACTTGTTAACGAATCATACACTTGCGGTGATTTTAATCCGAAATATATTTTCGCATAACACCAGGCATATCTTGTTGGGAAGGCCATGACAATATGATATGAAGGTGATTCAAGATATGTACAAAAATAGGTACAGCTTTACGAAGGATGAGAAATCTATTACTCTTGCATCATTGACACCACAACAAGTGTATGAAGATCAAATCAAATTGAAAGTGAGGAAGAAAAAAGATTGATAGAAAAAGGAAGCGGGATTGATCTTTCACAACAAGAGAGTAAGAGAAAAAATACTGATTTGGCTAATTGTGAAAAAAAAAGTAAAGGCATGCTTAGTAGGCTACTACCCATTCGAGACATTGAATATCAAATTGATTTCGTACCTGGAGCTATCATTACAAATAGGCCAACTTATCGAAGTAATCCAAGAAGACTAAGGAACTTCAAAGCCAAGTGGAAGACTAAGGAACTTCAAAGTTCATGTGCCATGTCAGTGCTACTTGTGCCAAAGAAAGATCGAACTTGGAGAATTTGTGTCGATTGGAGGGCCATCAATAATATAACGGTAAAGTATTGTCATTCTATTCTTAGATTAGATGATATGTTAGATGAATATTATGAATCATGTGTATATAGTCAAATTGATCTTAAAAGTGGTTATCATCAAATTAGGATAAGGCAAAGAGATGAATGAATGACTGCTTTTAAAACTAAATATGGGTTGTATGAGTGGTTATCATCAAATTTGGACTTACTAATGCACCTAACACATTATGAGATTAATGAATCATGTTTTATGTGCATTCATAGGTAAATTTGTAATAGTTTACTTTGATGACATCTTGGTATATATTAATGATCTAAATGAACATATAGCGCATTTGAGATGTGTGCTTGTGGTCTTAAGGAAAGAACAACTTTATGCTAACTTTAAAAAGTGTACATTTTTCATGGAAAAAAGTTATTTTTCTTGGTTATGTCGTTAGTGCAAAGGGTGTTGAAGTGGATAAGGAGAAAATCAAAGCTATCAAGGAGTGACCAACACCTAAAAGCATAATTGAGGTAAGAAGCTTTCATGGGTTAGCTAGTTTTTATAAGCATTTTGTTAAAGGCTTTAGCACACTTGCTACGAAACTCACAAAGATTGTAAAGAAAATAGTAGGATTTCATTGGGAGTCGAACAAGAACATGCTTTTAACACTATTAAGGATAAATTTCGCACTGCACCAGTTTTATCATTATCTAATTTTAACAATACTTTTGAGATTGAATGTGATACCTCAGGTATGTGTATTGGAGCTGTTTTAATGGAGGATGAAAGATCAATAGCTTACTTTAGTGAAAAACTAAATGGAGCAACTCTAAACTATCCTACATATGATAAGGAGATGTATGTACTCATTCGAGTTTTGGAAACATGACATTATTACCTATGGCCAAAGGAGTTCGTGATTCAAACCTACCATGAGTCCTTGAAACATTTAAGAGGTCAATGTAAACTAAACAAGAGATGTGGAAGGTGGATGGAGTTCCTCGAGACATTTTCTTATGTTATTTGGTTCAAACAAGGTAAATAAAATGAGATAGTGGATGCTTTGTCAAGGGGGTATGTACTTCTAACTTCTTTAGTTGCGAAATTGCTAGAATTTGAATATATTAATGACATGTATGTTAATGATCCAGATTTTTCTAATATATACGAATCATGTCATAAGGGTGCTATGGATAGATTTTTTGGGCATGGTGGATATTTATTTTGGAAAAATAAGTTATGTATTCCAAAATGTTCAATGAGAGAATTATTAGCATGTGAAGCACATAGTGGAGGTCTAGTAGATCATTTTGGGATTAAGAAAACTTTAGAGATGTTAGGTTGAATATTTTCATTGGCCTAAAATGAATGTTGATGTTGATCGGATTTGTAGTAGATGCATCATTTGTAAAAAGGCTAAATCTAAAATTTTACCTCAAAATTTATATACGCCAGTACCTGTTCCTAGTGAACATTTGGTTGATGTGTTTATAGATTTTGTGTTGGGTTTACCTAGGACTAAGAAAGGAAAAGATTCTATACTTGTGGTGGTAGATAGATTTAGTGAGATGACACATTTTATTCCATGTTATAAAATTGATGATGTCACCAATATTGCAGACTTATTCTTTAAGGAAGTAGTGTGCTTACATGAGTTTCCTAGAAACATCGTATCGGATAGGGATGTTAAATTCCTTAATCACTTTTGGAGAATTTTTTTCGAATAAGTTAGAAACCAAGCTATTGTTTTCTACAACTTGTCACCTACAAACGGATGGCAAACTGAAGTTGTTTAATAGGACTATGATACAACTATTGCGCACTATAATCAATAAGAACTTGAAAAGTTGGGATGATTACTTGCCATTCATAGAATTTGCATATAATAGGGCTATGCATTTTTACAACTTCTTATACTCCATTTGAAATTGTTTATGGTCTTAATCCACTACCACCTTTTAATTTAATTCATTTGCCTATTGATGAGAGAGGTAGTTTGGATGGAAAGAAGAAGACCGAGTTTGTGAGATCCCTCCACGAGAATGTATGGTGCTAGATTGAGAAGAAAAATAAGCATTATGCTTCTCAAGCAAATATGAACGAAAGTGTATTACATTTAAACCAGGAGATTGTGTTTAGGTGCATATGAAAAAAGAGCGTTTTTCGGCTCAAAGGAAGTCAAAGTTGCAATCGAGAGGCAATCTGAACATTCCAAATCCTTGAAAAAATCAATGACAATGCTTACAAATTAGATCTTCGTGGTGAGAATAATTTTTGACTACCTTTAATGTCTCTAATCTTTCTCTATTTGATTCAGGTACATATTCGAAGTCGAATCCATTCAAAGAGGGAATGGATGATGTGATCCATGATACGAGGGCAAGTCCGAGCAATGATCTATTGATTGTTGAGGAAAGCTCTATTACTAGGTCGCGAGCGAAGCGGGTCAAACAAGCAATGAAACTACTTTCTCAAGCCATGGTGAATGAATCATTAATCACAACAAGCAAATGGACAAATTTCATGTTGAGCATGGAAGATGAAACGAAGTGAAACAAGTTGATTCAAGCAATGGATGGAGAAGTTGGAAGGAACAACAATGCGACCGGATAGTTGTCCAGGGCATGCGACCATATGCCCCTTTACTGAACCCACAATGGAAAAGCTTAGATGGTCTCTACGACTGCATTGATTTACACTTTGTGGCCGCATAGTATATTTTCGGTCGCGAATTTTTCAAATTTCGTGCAATTTTCTATTTTAGTTAAAATTCTATTTTGTAATAGCTTTTGTAATTTTTAGAATTTAATTTTATTTTTACTAGGATTTTATGGATTCCATATAAATATGATTATTAATTTTATTGTACAAGACGGAAATTGAGAGATTAATTGCAATGCATTATTGCTTTCTTTTTGTTCTTAATATAATTAATTATAAACTTATCAAAATTATTTATTGTGGTGTTCAAACAAATCGAGTGAGATTCTAGAGTCTCGTAATCACGAGGTCAACATATTGTCTGAGATTGTGTTGGTTTGTTGGTTCAATATTTTTTAATCAACCTTAAACACTGATTATACTTTCATGGGATTGAATCAGTCTTGTGTGGATTTTGTAGCTACTATTGCTACGTGGGTTTGAATCAAGCTAAATGCGCACTTAAGGGGTTCAACCTCATCATGCACATCCTTAAGATTTGGAAAGCTTTTCCTAGGTGCTTAACATGGTCTTTGGGTTTAAGGATTTTCACCAGCATAGCGTCCAAGTATACATCCATAGTCTTGTCGATCATATCGATGAATATCTTGTTCACTGGCCTTTTATAAGTGGCTCCGACATTTTTCGGTCCAAATCGAATCACCTTGACAGTAGAGGCATTTATTGGTGATGAATGAGGTGCTCTTCATCTCGAGTGTACATGGAGATCTGGTTGCAGCCTAAATAGGCATCCATAAAGCTAAGTAGCCCATGCCCCCATCATTTTATCTACAAAATGGTCATCCAGGTACGGAAAAGCTGTCATTCAGGCATGTTTGATTAAGGTTGGAAAAGTCTATGTATACCCAACTTGCCACTATGCTTCTTCACATGGATAGGGTCGGAAAACCATTTAGGATAGTGGGCTTCTCTATGAAATCGTTGGCTATTGGCTTGTTCACCTCTTTCTTTAGTGTCCATACCTCTCTAGGTTGAGAAGCCTTCATTTTTACCTATGCAGGATGAACTTTTGGTACATTTTGAGTTGATGGCAACTGACTTTTGGGTCAATATCAATTATGTGTTTGCGTTTCCAAGCGAATACATCAAATTTTTTTAGTAAAAAAATTTTTAGGGAGGTATTTGCCTCCCTTGATAGGTTCTTTCCAACTTGGAGAGCATCTGTAGTCTCACTGGGGTCTACTTAGAAACTATCAAGTTCTTCTACTGTATTTGTCTTTGAATTGAACTTGGTAATATGAAGTCCAACTAATCCAATATGACCTCTCCTTCATGGATCCTTTCTTTTTTAGAGGTTGTGGTGCTCATGAACTCTTTTAAGAGGTTTTCCCCCCTTTAGGGGGCTCCCATTTTTTAGAGGACTCGATCATTTCAATCTTTTTCCCTTGTTCAAGGGTCTCTTCTCTAGAAACGTCGATAATCTCCACATCAACTATTTACATGTTAACCTCACAGGAGGTTGTCTTTCACAAGGAGTTCATTTAACATTCCCTTTCCTTGGTTTGATTGTCTTTAATGGTGGCAACGCCATTATCCGTGGAGAACTTCATGCGTAGGTGGTATATAAGTGATGATCAATTCATCACTTTATTATTTCTTTACGATATTCTGCGCTTGCAGGAATTCGTACAATCATTTGTCAACATACAGAACAAGTAATAGTAATTATCAACTCTCGCTTCTCTCTAGATTAAGAGTAAAACACAAAAAAAAAAAACTCTAATACACTAGATCTACCATCAAAACTACTGGATTTCACCACTTTAAGTGGTGGAAAATCATCACCAACAACAAGAATACATCTCCTACAACATCAGCAACAAATTCAACCCATAGCTCAATAGATCTAAGTTTGAAAAATGTTGGCACGAATCATAATGTAGTCAAAATGGCCATTTCCATATAGAATTTGGGAATGTGACCACTGCCAATGAACTCAAAAGGCCCAAAAACCCATAAGGTACAGTCGGTAACATCCAATTTTACTGAAATTGAAACATTAGAATATGGGAAGTCGAAATCAGATTTCCACATTAATCCCAAAGTAGTCCATAACCTATATGCACTAGTAAACCATTTTACACTTGAAAATGTGGTCCTTTACTCAAAAGCCTATGTTGTTTTGATATTGGAATCGCCATGTATGGGCAAATCGGATATTCAATAGTCGCTCGAAAAAATCGCATTTTCGGCTAGTGCAAACAACCATTCCTCCCATACATAGACCATGAGATTCAGCATCCAAAGGTGTACCACCCTGCCAAAAATCAGCGTCATTATGCACGTAGAGCTCATTTACAATCGACGGTCGATCGGTGCATTTGGCCTACATATCAGTAAATTTAGGGGAACAACTTTCTCCTTTTAATCTAAATCTATTTCTACCGTTGATTTTCCCACATGAGACACAATATATGCTTAATTAGGGTCAAAGACCTAGCCACTACAATTTCTGGCCGTTTGCGGAGAGAAGTTTTAGGAAGTCATTTGCTTCAGTGTCACAGACTATAGATGATTCCTCAGATAGTGAGTTCACTACTAAGGAACCATTTACACACAAGGGTCAGCGACCATTGATTGACTGATTGGAGGAGTCTACATTAGGGATCCTTACACACTTGTCGGGAAATATTCCTATTGCAAACCAACCATGAGAAAAGCATTTGAGATCTTTTCGAAGTTTGGTTTCCACAGTAGCTTTGAGGTTGGTTGATTGACACTACACACATATATACCTTACACATAAGGAGATTGTAATAGGCTTTTTCTTAAACCTTCTTAGTATATAGATGGGTGTTCGATAAGGGTCCTTAAATGGACATGTGATTTTAGACTGAGCATGAGACTCTTGTATGGGTTTCATTTCCCTCACTTCCAATTCATTTATGTGTCAAGGGACTCCTATTTGCTTTATCTAGGCCATAGGGGATACCTTTGAGGATTGATGAGGCCATCTCTGATTTGAGATGACCTAGTAAGGCTAGGTTGTGCATTGAGGTGAACCTAGAGTATAGATTGCTTGACAGGTTTTGGACTAAGCACCATGGTAATCGTAGTTTTTGGTAATCTGTTATCTATGAAAATAGATCGATTTTTTGCTTATATTGTAGACATTTGGGCACTCCTCATATCAATGTACCTCGGGAACAAATTCTACTCTTCCAATTGTTGTGCCTCCTACTGTGACCAAGGTAAAGGTAATGTAACATTTATTGAGCTAAGAAAATAGTGGGTTCCAGTTTCAACGGTGGCTTCTGTGTTCCCTACTACTCCTATTGTAGTTCCTTTTATGTCACAGATTGCTCCACCTATGACGAAGTCTGCATCTATATCGATACTGCATACTTTAACTCTTATTAGAATTGCTACATAGACATTACTGAGCCTACTCTAGAGGCTTCCATCGAGGCACCCTCCTTTTCTATCACTATTACTACAAGTGTCATTTCTTCTCCTACTACCATGGTATCTCCTAAGACTGTACTTGCTAGTTCTCCTTCATCGGGGACACCTACAGTGGGTACTCAGTCATCATAGTGTTTAGGCCTTACCTTTCAAAGATTGCAATACCCACCTCAAGCCCTTGCACAGGAACTGCAGGTAGAGATTGGTTCAGAGTGGTCCAACATCAAGCTTATGTTAATAGCTTAATTTCAGAAGACACATCGCTTAAATATTAGATCTGGTATGAGATTTGCTATTAAGGAGTCGGTCTTCAAAATTTTTAGAAAGGGACCACTGTCCCAACTTTCTGGGATTTAGATTCTACACCTTCACCTTGTCTTACTACCACTAACTATTTTGAATAAGGCGAAGGCACAAATTCAAAGTAACATGGATGGTATGAGTCTTGGAGATTACATGGAGAACATCGAGTCCAGCGTACCTTGAGTTAGTTATGTTGTAGCAACGAGTACCATGAGATCAAATGTACCTGCATTTTGCTTGACAAATAGTAGAACATCGCTTGGACAGTCTACTTTTCCTAGGCGGGCCCCTTCCATTAGACAGGACCCTTCACCAGCTAGTGAACTCGACTATGCAAACTACTATGATTAGGACATATTTCAGATCAGATGCATGATTCGGTCTATGTACCACCACCCAATGGTTTCCTCTGGTGAACACCTGTGAGACCTTTTCATTTATTGTTTCCATTTACTTTGATTCTATTGTCGTACTTTACCTTTGCTGGAGGTCAGATCTATGACCACCTCATTTTATGTGTTTTTTTTTTTTTTCATTTTTATGATATAAAATAACCCACACATGTGGCCTTTGCTAAAAAAAAAAAAATCAGATGACCCATAATTCTTTCAGGGACAATTTTTCTTAGCACACCATGGTATATAGACTTATTATCTACCACAAAGAATTCCACAAAGTGGCGCGCTACAAGAAGCACTTTTCCTATCTCCACTACAAGAGTAATTTTGCCTCTTGAGACAACGTTATCACTTGTGAACCCAGAAATAGGGAGGTCATAGTGATGAGTTGGTGGTCGACCAACACTTGATCTTATGTGGCTCCAAAGATGATGTTGACCGAGCTTCCAGCATCCACTAACATGCACTTCAGCGTATTACATGCTACAAATGCTCTGACCACCACAACATCGTATTGGGGATAGTGCACCATGCGACATTTTCCTCAGTAAAGGTGATAGCTCGATCATAATTGTTCTAGAGGTCGATTGTTGACTATATAGCTAGTCATTAGATGGTCTCTAGCCCCCTGTCATAATTTCTTTGGGCATTCTTTGACTTTCATCCACATAAGGGCCCTTAAAGATTGTGTCTATCTCCTGAATCAAATCATTATCAATGTTCGCTGAAGGGTATTTACTTTACCATTGCCAATTTCTAGGCTTGGATTCTCTGACATCATCCCTCATATTGCAAGGAAGGTTTTCTCTAAGGGGTTATCTTGCCTCTTTCTACCTAGGCTATGTAATCTACCTTGGCAGGGATGAATCTCCTTGTTAGGGATGATCTCCTTTCCTATGTGATCGGGATTATTATACTCCATGGCATTTGTCATGTCTCGATAATTGGTAACGCGATCATAGACGTGATTGAAAGTTTAATAAGGTCTTGAGTTCCAATTAGGCCGTTGCAGAACAATTCATGACCTTATAATAGGTTGGCTATTGAGGGTTGACCCCTTAGTTTTAATAGCTTCTAGGACCAGCCTCGTCATAGGCCAGTGTTGGTATAACATTAAAGTGGTATCAACTTGGCCTAACGTTGAGACGATGTGTCGTCTTAGCTGGTGTCATTGCTGGTTTACCAAGTAGGAGGTAGAGCATGTACTTCTTTACCTTTGATGAGGGAGTTGTCCACCTACTACTAAATTTTAGTGGTTTATCATCTCTTCATTGATGATCTCTTCCCTAATTAACTCTACTAGTTGATCATAGGTGGTAGGATTTTTATTGCAATGTCATTCCAAAATATGGTGTTCAGGTAGAAAGGGCCTATGCGTCGAAGATTTTCTTGTAGTAGATTATCTCATTGTCGAAATGGGCTTGGTAGCTTTTCAACGCCTTGCCGCTCCTTGCCTCATGTCATAGAGGTGTTGGACTGGGCTTCTCCTACCCTTTCCGATAAGAAGTAGTTTAAGAACTATTTCATTAGATGTGGCCAACTTTTATTATTTCCAGAGTTGAGCTTGTTGTACCACCTCTTGGCTCCTCCATAGTGGTCCAGGTAGAAAATTCTGTATTTCAACATCAGAGGGGCTCTTTTCTAGCCCATTTGAGTCATGGAAGTGTTGAGGTGTTCATAGTTTTCGCCTCTTCCTTCGTATTCCACCATCTTGGAGAGCACAAAATGGTTGATGATGTGGACGTCCTAGTGCTTGGGAGAATGAGAGGTAAACATCATCCATCTTAAAAGCTTGGATGGCCCATCGTCATCCTCATCGTCTACATGTGGATAACAGATGTCGGCTCCACTGACGTCCATGCATAAGGCTCATGCACATAGACTTACTATTAGAAGTACAAGGCCTTTTTGATGGTGGAGGAGGTGGTCGCTAGCACTCTGATGGTCAAATTAGTCAACTTGTATATTTGGGCATGGGATGAACAAGAGATGTAAGCCACATGTGTACGAGCACCAAATTGTAGAGAGAAGACATGATTTTTTTTTTATATATAGAGAGGTTGAGTAAGGGGACTTGTGTATATATTTATAATGATGGCCATAGAATATTTTGTCAAATATAGCAAAATGTTTATCAAACATGAAAGAATATGTATTAAAATTCAAAATAGTCTAGACACGCAAAAAAGAGAAATCACTCTTTCGTACATTACCCACATGCACACTATTTATGAAAAATGGTTCACAAGAGACCATTATGTTTTCAATACATAATTAGTTGAATGTCATATATGTGATTTCACGCAATGATCACAAAAATCTCCGTGCCGATCCTTTTTATAATTCCATTTGTACGTGCACCAAATGATATATTATATGTTTAATTATTGATACGTCTTGACACTCTTAAAAATTATTCCAATTAAAGAAAGTTGAAATAAATGAAGTGAGGCTACATGAAAAATAACATCTCAATGGATTTTTAATACCTTATAAAAATTTATTTGATATCTTTGTTTTAAAAATGTAGAGAAATATACATATATCTTTACACACTTTTACACATTTGGTAATTTTGAATATTAAATAGAGTTTGTGCACCATAAGAATGTCGTATATTCAAGACACGTTTTAACAAGTTTGTTGTTGTTATAACTAAAATACATGTCTTTAAGGAATCCATAATTTTTCGACATGGTTGTTGCGGGTTTTCTCAAGATTTTCAGCATTTTGATTTGTTCTTGTACCTCTCTTTCTCCATTATTATCCTGGGATTTTTTTTTTTATGGTTTTAGAAAAAAAATTCAAAAAAACGTAGCCATTGGACCAAAAGTGGGGAGTCGAAGTTCTGGTGGCAAGTTGGGATGACATTGCTCATGTGCTAGTGGTGATGGTGGTGGTTTTGATACATGCAACGGATGGTGCTGCAAATATGTATACATGATTTTGGGTCGAGTTGGACTAGTAGTGATTTTTTGTGTTTTATCGTGATGATCAGTGGCCGACGATGAATTTTAGGTGGGTTGCTTCAATGGGGTTGCACTGATTGGACTCTTAATGGTGGTTTAAGTGGATTCTTTGACTATGGTGGTGTTGCTTGTGGATGGTGGACATTATGGCAGTGATTGTTATGATAGTAGCTGTTCTTGTCTCAAAACACAAGCACTTTTCAATTGCTCAATATGCTCATCCAAACATTTCCTATATGCTAAAATATCATCAAAATAAACTACTATAAATTTGTATATGAATGCACGAAAAACATGGTTCATTAACCTCATGAAAGTACTAGATGCATTAGTAAATATAGACGACATAACTAACCACTAATATAATACATATTTAGTGTTGAAATTAGTTTTCCACTCATCTCCTGTCATCCTAATTAGATGATTCCACTTTTAAGATATACTTTACTGGATGATCCATGTAATTCATCAAGCATGTCATCTTTCTTAGGTATGGAATGACGATATTTTACTGTTATATTGTTGACTACCTTGCAATCAATGCATATTCTCTACGTCCTGTCCTTTTTAGGTACAAGTAGCACTAGCACAGCACATGCACTTATGATGTTCTTCACGTACCATTTTCCTATCAACTCTTCAACTTGCTTTTGAAGCTCCTTTGTCTTCTCGGAGTTACTCATATAAGCTGGTCGATTTGGAATAATAGCTCTAGATACAAAATTAATTTTATGTTCAAACTTGAATGGGTGGGAACGCACTAGGCATCTCCTCAGGGAACACGTCCTCAAATTCTTGCAACAAAGAAATAGCCAAACTAGGAAGAGGTTGGTTACTTTCTTCAAGATTAAGGAAGGATTCCTTGTAGACTAGCAATATCTTGCTAGTTTTCCATGCAAACCCACTTAATTTCACTCTTCCGTAGAAAAGTTCACTTTTATCTTTTCTTTTCCCTCCGCAGGCTCTGTATCTTTTCTCTCTTATTTTCATTATTTTCAACAATTTCAACTCATAGGGTTTAGGATGTTTTAGCATAGACAAGCCCAACTTCTCAAAATGGATGGTACTAGCTACATTGGTACAACTCCCTCCATCTATAATCATACTATATACCTTATTGTTAACATAGTATCTAGTATGAAATATATTCTCTCTCTACTGCTCCATATCATCCACCTTAATTTGTGTACTAAGAGCATGTTGAACAACAAGTGTTTCACCTTCTATTGGGTACTTTACACCATCACCATCACTAGGATCCTCCAACTCGACATCTCATCACCATCACTCTCGTCTTTAGTCATTACTTCTTCATTGTCATGCAAGATCATTGCCCTTTTATTTATACATTAAAATGTAATTTGGACCGAACTCAAGTATTTAAAACACTTGGTATCCTTATCCTAGAAGGTTGGAAATCTAGCTTGGGTTTATTCTTGCTAGCTACTTCAGTTTTACTCTTTGAAACAACCCCATCACTC